>SSNU01000059.1:0-96780 GCA_012064415.1 Gyrodactylus bullatarudis
GACTATACGCCTGATCTGAGATCTGTGCCTAGTCAGAAACTGGTGAGAGAATTTGAATAGTTTGGCGTTCATCACAGAAAAAATAATTACTGTGCCCTGATTAAACACAGAGAGAAATAGGCTTTATTATTTCTAAATAGAATAACAGATTAGTCTTTGGGATAACGTGGGAAATACCACACTATTCAGAATGTGAAGATCTTCTTGCTGCAGAAGATGTACTCTGAGCATAGAGCGAAACTCAAAATGCGAATAAGAGATGGGATATTATTATTATTGTTGGCTGGCTAAGAAAAGCGGATATGGAGAACAAAACGAAGATATACTTCTTTGCAAGAAAACGCTTAATTTTGGATGAACCAAGAGAAATGTGTCGCGAGTTTCAGCTTGAGTAGTGTAGAAGATATCTCAGGGAATTTCATATGCAGAGCGCAATGGCAACAATCAATGATCCTCTGGGAACACTTATCTGGATGTGCCAATTCCAAGGAGTCAGGAATCTGGTAAATACCAGAGATTCTACCATTCCACACGATTCTTGTAATATAGTTATTGGGCACTTTCTTTTACTCGTTGATCAGACGATCCATATCATTTCGATTAAAGACTGTAATACCCCATTTTAGAGGAAACCTTTTGGTCAGGTATGAAAAAGTAAGCTGTTCAATGCATAGTTAAGTGTAAAGTTCTTTTGGGCCAATCAGAGCATTTATTCGTAACCGGATGGAGGGTGGAGGGGCTAGTTGGGTAGATTTCTGACTGTTGATGTTACACCTTTCTATCTCTTTTTGAAATATGTTTCTATTCCTCTGGACACCTTGGAGATAGTTTTTCGAATCTTCCCTTTTGATTTTTGTTGCTTGGGTTGCGGATTTATCGTTGTTGAGTCAATATGCTCTATTGTATAGAAGACCTGGAAACAATATTACTACTCTTGCCTAAATTTTATGCATCAATATCATAATCGGTGAAAACTAGACGAGTTCAAAGTTGATATGATCGGGATTTTCGTTTTCGAATGAAAATCGATAAAATTCCTTTTTAATCTGACTTTAATTATGGACCCCTGTTTTTTCTTACCGATGACGTCATATCATGTAAGCTTTGCCATGTTGGGAGACCCCCGTTCTTATTCTAATAATGAAGGATGTTGAATAGTTATAATGTTAGCAGATCCCTATCTTCACACCAACCTTTTTAACCTCAACGTTAAAATGAAATAAAGTTTAGTGTATTTCAAAAAGAGATAGAAAGGTGAAACACCAACAGTCTACCCAACTAGCCCCTCCACCCTCCATCCAGTTACAAATAAATGCTCTGATTGGCCCAAACGAACTTTACACATATCATTGAATAATAATATTATGTATAAATAAACATGTCGGTGTAGGATCTGATGAGAACCGACGAAAATAAAGAGCTCATATTCACCCAGAATCTATTTTCGTTTTCTACCTACATAATGCAAGACATTAGTCAGCAAAATGATAATATTACTACTGATATAGCTCTAACTGATTTAATTGATGATCATTTACCACTAGACGAAAACATCATATTCCTAGGTGATTTAAATATGCCTCATGAAAACTGGGAAACCCCTAACTCAAGCCTTGGGAATCTTTTACAGTCATATAATCTCAAACAAATGGTAAACACTCCTACAAGAGGAAATAATATACTAGACTGTATTTTCATCAATCCTGGAGTTTACTTTTGCTACATAGATACCCAAGAAATTTATAAAAACAAAGATCACCTGGGAATATTCTGCATACTAAATATAAATGGCGTTGATGAACAGATGAGCCAAACCGCAGCACAATCTCTATTTGACTTCAGAGACTATAATATATTCAAATTAATAACGAAAATACCTCCCAATTTTCCAAATCTTAGCAATCAGTCTTTCATAAGTAACTTGTATAATTTATTTTAAAAATCTTTTGATGAAAACACAATACCAGAAGAATTTCTGATTGCTAAAGTAATTGCCCTACCAAAAAAAGGATCTCAAGACTTCAGACCTATCTCTCTGCAATCAACATTCATGAGAATAATTGATTCATTTCTATACCAAAGAATTTGATTCTTAGTCAACATAACAACAATAGACTCAAATCAACATGGAATCTGCAAAGGAAAATCTTGTGAATTCAACCTATACCAATTCCTCAGCTATGTCTCGTTCCTCAAAAGCAAAAAAAAGAAGATAATTGTAATATATATTGATCTAAGCAAGGCGTTTGATAAAGTATGCTTTGATAATATTTTAGAATCTTGTCACAAACATGGCATATGCTCAAAACTTCTAAAGTATCTTGAAAATTACCTGACGAATAGAAAACATTTTGTAGAATGCAATGGTATGAAATCAGAACTAAAATCTCTAACTTCGGGTGTTCCACAAGGATCAAGAGTTGGTCCTCTACTATTCAATATTCTATTTGCTGAAATCCAAACTGAAAATTTCAAAATCTTCAAGTATGCAGATGACTTCAAAATAGTTATCGACTTCAATGAATACTACAAATGTTGCTACAATAAATAATGAACTTGAACTCATATATCTGCGAAGCTCAAACATCTAGGTCTTTCTCCAAACATAGAAAAGTAATTTTTTGAATCAAACATCTTTGATCTAAACATTTTTATTGGGCAAACAAATATCCTTCCAAAAGAGCTTGTAAAAGACCTAGGTGTGGTATATAATTGGATGTTTGAATTCACACAACATTACAAGGAGATCATAAAAATGTTCATTGGCAGATTAATCCATATTCACATATGTGTTAAAACCGACTCAATGAAGGTCCTTCCATATAGAATATATGGTAGACCGACAATAGAATATTGCTCAGTGGTATGGAATCCAGAAGGAGAAAATTGGTCTAAAAAGATGAATACAGCATTCAAGAAATTAAGGAGAAGGCTTTCTCCTTTTTGTCCAAGACGAATTGGGTTTATCGAGAGATAACTTAAGATTAAGACGAGAACTCAAAAGCATATGTCTGATCAAATCATCGCCAATATTATATAACACAAACCGCTCAGGACTGAGATCAAATACTCCTGAATTCGGACAGCTAAACTTGCCATTTTTAATAAATGTAAAAATATTTTCAAAAAATTAAACAGAACAATTAAAAATATGAGATTAAATGAATTTAAAAAAGAACTTAAAAATAAGATTTATAATGAAGAATAATATTGTAAAAAATTCACTTAACACATGTATTGTTAATAAATTATTATTATTATTAAGTCACTTGTATATTGAATGAGCATAGACCGTATATGCTAACAGGCATATAACGATAAAGGGCAGAGAGGAAAAATATTTTCGTTACACTTTCAACGTTGAAAGTGTAGTTAATTACACTTTCATCATTCGTTACACTTTAGGCACAACATATATATTTCTAGAAGTAATGAGTTAAACAAGTATATTAAATCACAATTTAACTATTTCTTTTGAAATTTTGAGACTTTACTAACTTGTTCATATTCTATATTTGTCTAGATCACTTAAAGCCTGTTAATCCATATCAGAAAATATGTCTCCTTTTTAGATAAAAAAATAAAATCTCAAGTCTAAGCTCACCTGTTGGGTCTAATTCATCACAGCAGGAAGTTAATCAATAATGATCCCTGATCACATAATTACTCTTTTGAATTTCAACAAAAGATTTTACCGAATAAATATTGTATTCTAAGCTAGAAAATAGCTAGAAAATTAGGGTTTGTGTAAATTGAGATTTCTTTTTCAACATTCTCGCTTATCTTTGCAGCAGGTGAATCTTTGTTTGCTTTTGATGCCTAATTGGTTTGCTAGGATTTTTTGTTTACAAAGGTTGGGCTGGAGTTTTTAGACAAAAAACCTGGAGTTTGTTTATGAAGTGGGCTTCGGCGTGTGTGAGGACTTGTTTTGATACTTCTGTGGGCTTCGGATTGGCTTGGTAGATGATGCTAATGTTGCTCACATTAGCAATGTGATTTGTCGCTATTAGATGAGCTTTTGTTGCCATTTAAATGTTCTTCGATTCTGACTGAGGGGTCTAACGGTTTAGCCAATGTATGTGGATTCGCATCTGTATTTGAACATTTAAATAACTCCTTTCATATCTAACCATGGTGTTGGATTTAACTTCCTGTTTTTGAGAAGGACTCCTAACTGGATTTTAGGGAGCATCCTTTTTGTTAGTTGGAAGAGCTTATTGTTGAGTATTTTTTAGTTTGTCAATGTCTATAGAATATGTAGTCTAATTTCTGCTTAGTAGCCGAGAAGATCTTATAGTGATTTCTATGAACTGTATTTGACTAATTTCGCTATGTTCGAATAAATGATTTTTCTCAAAATTGATCTGATTATAGTTACGTTTCTTTAAACTAATACTAATTCTGAAAATATAAATTGGTATATTATACTGTTTTTGAATAATAAAAAGTATTGATACTGCAATGGAAATTTAAAAAAATATGATACTTTATATATATTATTCGTGAAAATAAAAAATTGATACTAAGATGGTGAATTAGAATTCAATTTTTAATCTATTTATAATTCGCTAAATTAAAGCTTTTATTTCTTTAAAATATCAGGCATCTTCTTTTTTCTGCCACCAAATCGATAATCATGTTATCTTTAAAATTTTAAGAATTTTTATAATACATGGTTTTAAATTATGCTAAAAAAGTAAACCGAGTCGAAAATAACACGGAAATTTCATTGAGACCTATTTTAGATATGAGTCAAGCAGCAAACAACAAATTAGCAAAATAGTTTGTAGATATCCTCCAACCAATTAAGAATGCAATATGAAGTCATTCTCTTTCAGACACATTTTCATTTGTAGAAAAAATCCAAGGAATCAATATTAATGAACAAATTATGTTATCCTATGATGTTGAATCTTTATTCACTAATGTATCACTAGAAGAAACTGTAAACTTCATTGGAGATTATGTCAAAAAGAGAAGAAGTAATTTCAAACTACCCGCAAACTGGATCAAAAACTGATAAACCTATGTTGAAAAAATGTTGTCTTCAGTTTTAATGACCAGATGTATGTTCAGGAAGACGAAGTAGCTATGGGATCATCCCTTGGACCGTTACTAGCAGACCTATTTCCGGCAATTTTCAACCCTCAAACCAACAATCGATAAGTTTAACCATTATTATCGCTTTATCGATGACACCTTCATAGTCATAAATAATCAAAATTGTGATTTATTAACAGAATTTAACCAGGCACACAGTGAGATTAAATTCACAGTCGAGAAAGAAAACGACAACAGTACCATCATTCCTGGATGTGAAAGATGGATCCATAACCAGAGGTATCCACAGGAAGAACACATTCACCGGGAAGTTGCTCAATTTTTAATTCTTTTGTACCAATTAAGGTGAGACGAGGGCTAATAACAGCACTTGCCAAAAGGACCCGTAGAATCGTTTTAGAATCAGCATGCGAAAGCGAATTAGGAAATTGATCAATGATCGTCTGTCTAAACTCCACATGGCAAAAGTAAAACCAAATCAAAAACAAGGCATGTCCAACAAATCATATGTAATTCTTCTCTTACTACTAAATTTGCTTTAGAAATCGCTATTGAAAAATGCGATACTTTTTTAACTACTATTTCCTCTATTGACTGTTTTATCTCTAATATTCTCTTTAAATTTAAAAAATCCCTTAGCACTAATGTGTTTAAGGCTCTTATTTATAAACTTGAAGGTTCCAAAAGAATTTTCAAAAACTCTATTATCTCCAAAAATCGAAAATTTAATTGATTTTCCTCTAACTCTAATCTTTATTTTACAAAAAACTCTTATACTAACAAAATTATTCAAAATTTTAAGTCAAGATTGAATAATCTTGATGTTCTATAGAAGAAGTTTTTTCCTTTTTTGAAATTGAAATTAATAATCTTGACTTAGACCCTATTTTGGTTAAATTTTTGTTAGATGGTTTTAAAATTTGTTTGAAAAATAAAATTTTTAAATTTAATAATAAATTGTTCAAACAAAAAATGGTCTGGCTATGGGTAATCCCCTCTCACCATTCTTTGCTAATTTTTACATGTCTTTAGTGGATAAATTTATTAATAACTCCCTTAATACTATTTTACTGACTAGATATTTAGATGACTACCTTATCATTACAGATAAGAGTAAGAATGATATCATCAATATTATTTTCTTACTAAGATTTAAGTTCCCTAAACTAAAATTTACGTTTGAGGAGGGTATTAATGATAACATAAAACATCTAGATTTAAGTTTAACTGTGAAGGATTACAAAATCTCTAAATCCATATATAGAAAACCTTGTAATAAAAATATACTGTTGAATTTCAAAAGTAACACACCTATTCTGTACAAAGAAAATGTAGTTCGTGGTGAAATCTTGAGAACATTACGTCTCACAGATAAAGATCATTGGGATGTGGAACTTAGAAATTTAACAGTTATTTTAAATAAAAATAGTTATCCTACAAAAATGATCGATAGAATTAAGGAAGAGGTTTTTAATAAATTTTATTCACCTAAAATCATTAAAAATCAAAATTTAGACATCAAAAAAATCATTGTTTTAGAACATAGCCCACTTAATATTTTGTTATCTAAAATTTATAAAAAATATAATTTTAAGGTTGTTTTTAAAAATAATATAAGTCTTGTTGATAAAATTTCCAAAAATGAAAATAACATTTTTGAGGGCTGTGGTATTTATAAATTGAAGTGTAGCTGTGATAAAAGTTATATTGGTCAAACTGGTAGGAATTTTAGAACAAGAATCAAAGAACATAAAAACAGTATTTTGAGAAATGATAATAAGTCACATGTTTTTCAACATGTCTTAAACAATAATGGGCATAAAATAAATTTTGAGGAGGTTAAAATTCTTAGTGTGCAGAAAAACTTTAGAAAGAGGTTAATTCATGAAGCTCTAGAAATAGGCAATTAGATACTTTTAATGGAAATGTTGGTGAAGTGAACATTGAGCAGTGTTGGATTCAGCTTTTTGGCAAAAGAAGGAAGTTGAATCAAATCTAATGAAAAAATTATAACTCTTTTCTGTCCTGATTATCTATACTTTATTATCATAGGTCAGCCTCTTGTATTATTCTATTCTCTCATCTGATTGGACAAAAATGATAGGTATGAGATCATGAAAGTATATAAATAGTTATTTGTTTTTTGACAAACTTGTCGTACCACTGAAGAAGGCGTGAGAAGACAATCACCGTCGAAACGTTTGGATGACCATTGCTGAGAATTCTAATATTGAGCTACATCTGCTTTGGAGTCATTGGGATAGGCTTCCCACAGACCGCACAACAGATCAGCATGGAGAGAGATTTCACCAAGAAATAAAATTTCTTGAACAAGGATTCAAAAAAAACAATGATCTACGTTTGTTATCTGATTATTGCTGGAAAATATGTGTAAAAAAATATTAAAATAACTTATTTCATTAGATAGGTCCGATAAATTTAATTCCACGTATTAATGTGCGAAAAAAACTAGCACACACGCACATTTTTATAATAAGAGTATAGGGAAGAGTATTGCACTGCAATTGCAGGACAATAGTGTACATGAAATGTCAGACAGATGCCTATCATGCAATGCATTATCCCCACATAAAAATGTATAACCCCCTTCCCCCCTAAACTGATGTATTTCTTGTCATATAAAAAAACTTAAAACGGCTATAACTTTTCAAGATATTTAGCTACAGGAAAGAGAATATTTAGAATCGTTACAAAATTTTGAATCGATTGATGGTAAATATGTTGAGAATATTTTAATAGAAAGGGTTCAAAAGGAGGACTTAGAGATAAAATGGCTTGTTATAGAGAGCTGAATATTCTCACAAATTAAACTTTCGTATATTCAGATGAGAAATCTAGCTTTCGATTGATACCAAGAACATTATTCTACGACTTTTAGAACCTGAGAAAATAAAAATAATGTCAAAGTAAGTTGTAAAAACTTTCTGTTGCCATGGGAGCACAAAACTAAATATTTTTTTAAATAAATAGCACCATTGAAATCAGCGCAAAATTCTGAACAAAATATGTGAAAATCAACCTGGTAAAAAATTTTGTATCAACTAGTGTTATAGCACCTGAAATGTACAGAACAATTTTATCTTTAATCAATGTGTTCATTTCGTAACATCACTTCAAGTTCTTTGTTGACTGTCTTCAAATATCTTTGACTGATGATCCTTGATCTTCGTTCTGGTCCTCAAGTATTTTGTTCGGCCTGCGATCATTTTGTTCATCGTTTCATCGTATCTGTCTTTTCTTGGAAGAACCATTCCTGTTTCTTTATCTTCTTATTTCATTAAATATACCTATGACATCGGTAACTCAGCTCAAAACCAACGATAAAGAACATCTTAACCAATGAAAGAAATTATTTATAAAAGCTAGATAGAAACACTGGTTTAATAAAAGATGTCAAATAAAAATCAGCTTACTATATGACGATGTAAAAAAATTCATAACAGAATCAAGGGCTTTATTAGAAATAATCTGCACTTTGATTTCTTTTCCTCTATAAAATGCATAGTTTATATCAATCAAAAAATCTTTCAAATATTCAATTCGTGATTGTTTAACGTCCAACGAACAAATTTTTGTCTCCGTTCTTAGAAATTCCGCCTTGTATTGACTGACTTTGACTGTTTCGAAGAAATAAGTTTCTTTAACTACTTCATCGTCCATGTTTTTCAAGAACATGATTAGTTTCATGTATGCTATGAATTTAAATTTCAATATATAATAAAGAATGAATCATAAGTTTTCTCATAAAATAAATACCATCTAATAATAATTATTATAATGGTATTCAAAGATATGTGTATCTTTTTTTGTATAGATAGAATCTTAAAGACCGTTTTCAAAAGTTGAAAAAAGAGCTTATGATGAATTAAAAATCTATTCGAATATCACTTCTCAAAATATCGAATTTTAAACCTGAAGATAAAGCCTGACGGACTTGAAAGTAGTCTCACTGTTGAACAATAAATTTGATGAAACTAGACGTTTTAGTTGATCATTTTTTCTTAAAGATGAATTCGTTTCAATATTAAATTAACCATGGAAAAGAGCATAATAAGAGTTTATGTTTCTAATGTATTTTATTACGAATCAAAGCAGGAGCATGTTTTTTATTCGAATCCATAATAAAAAAACTTGTCAATTTCGTCTACAAAAGGAAGAGAATTTAAATCTTTCACGGCGGCCATTGGCTTTCTGAAATTTTAATAGACATCGTTCCTTATGATTGTAACCATAGCTTCCATTGTAAGTTGTGACAGATTTAGAAAAATTCGCTTGTCAGCATTTCAAAAAAAGATTAAAAAATTGACAGACAAAAAATTATTACTTAAGGTGCAAAGGTTGATCTCAAATTTAATTAGTTGATTTTTTACAAATTTTCACGAAAGTAAAATATTACCGATTTGTCAAGCTACAACTTTACACTTTATTTGGATTATAGTGAATAATATTGCTTACCCAGTGCGTTTATATGTTTAGATGTATTTTGAGCTGATGAACTTATGGTCAAAGTATGACATCCATTAACATTTCGTAAAATAATATTATTTTCACCTATTTTCTCCATACTGAAGTATGTACATCTTAATATCAAAACATTTTTGTCCGAAAATGTTGCCTCATTTTTGGTTACAGTAATCTTATCGAAATAAGATGCAGTGATTCGTCTGTCCTCAAAGATAAGATAGCTTTCTGGACCATTATATTC
Organism: Gyrodactylus bullatarudis; assembly: GCA_012064415.1. Taxonomy (NCBI): domain Eukaryota; kingdom Metazoa; phylum Platyhelminthes; class Monogenea; order Gyrodactylidea; family Gyrodactylidae; genus Gyrodactylus; species Gyrodactylus bullatarudis. The sequence continues at coordinate 9,788 of SSNU01000059.1, forward strand.
CACTTTAAATTAAAAAAAACTTTAATTGAATAGGCAGAAATTTGAAATTGATTTATATGACACTTTTATTGAAGATTTAATCATCGGCATATTAATATTCTCTCACTCATATCTTGTATGATCTTTTCGTAAAAAGCTTCAACTTGTAATCCCTCAAGTTCAATTAGATAGTTTTCATTTTGATAAGCAACTTTGGAAACTTTCAGAACATCCAAGATATAAGTGAATGTTGATTTAGAAAAACAGATTTCGAGAACTTTTTTTGAAGTTATGTTAAAACTATAAAATAAAACACTTATTCTATGAAAGCTTTTGATTGTATGTTTTACTGGCCTGCATTTTCCCTTTATTAGAGTTAAGTTGAATAACTCTTAAATGAAACTATTAATACATACTCATTTCAAGTTTATCGAAAATAAAATATAATGATATATAAAATTAATTTTGTCAATGATCATGCGTAATTTTTACGAGATTGGTTAAATTGTAAAATTTTTACTTTATTTTTCATAAAGACTTTCAGTTCGTTTCAATTTTATATTCTACACAAACTCTACACTGTTTAAAATTCAATAAAATAAATAATACTTAATCAGCATTACTATGAAGTCTTACGGTATCGACTTTAACAACGACGATAATTCTCAGACGCATATTTAATTTTTGTCAGCACAGCGAACATGCTATAGATTTTCGCGTCTATTGGTAGAAGAACTGAGGTTGAGTTTTCTGGAAGATAGATAATCTGAGAAAGTAAAGTATAAAGAAAATTTTAATGTTTCGATTGTTACCTTTATACAGGTGAAGTACCCGTTTTCTATCCCAATCTGCCCAAATAGTATTTTACATCTCGGTTATATACCTAAAATAAGAAAGTTTCGAAAATCTTCGTTTTGAACTATAAAATTAGTACCATTCATTGCAGAATTCAAAGTTTAGCCTTCTCCTAGAATTTCATACTGAAATATTATTCCGGGTTAAAACTAGATTGGAATTGTATGCGTCTAAATTACAGTTGTATCAGAAAGTAAAGTCCTATCAAAAATATAGAGTCTGAAAATAACACAATAACTTTTTCAAAAGACACAATAAATGTACAGTTTTTTCGGTATTTGGAAGATTAATAAATTTTCCGCAAGTGGTTTATTATTAGAGTACCTTCATTTGCATCAATAACGTTTTATTTAATTTAGAAAGACGGAGTACAACTTTACAAAATTGCAAATTACAATTGCATTTTTTAAAATCGTAGTAACCAAATTATGGTTTCGTTATTCGAAGTATATTATTAAGCTGTAAATAAATAGATAAAAATTTCTTCTAAAAATTACATTTCTGTTAATTTTTTCACCTGAAAACATAATTTCCAGTATAATATATTTGAATTGGTATTTTTTCTATTATCGTGGTATTCTAGCCAATAGGATTCAAGGTCATTTCAAGGTCACACAGACTGTGCGGTTATTCCTATCAATCCTTTATTTATCAACAGATTTTACATATTTATGGTTTTTATAAAAAATATGCTCTAATATTTAATTTTCTTCTTGGATTACCTAATAACTAATATTGAAAAGGATTTGACACCTAGTGATAACATTATGTAATTAATTATTAATATCTCTTTAAAGAAAGTAAAAGTTTATTGAACATCTGTGTACATTAATATATAATAATAATTAATAATCTGACATCTCTTCTCTTAGATCTATTATTTTCTGGAGCCGACGAGCAATTGATAAAATACACTGATTTATGGCTTCCTTCACCTCAGGAAAATTTTCTAATCTCTGAAATTTTTCGTTGATATCATTGGTGGAATCGTCACCAGAAACTTTATACCTTGAGAAATAAACTTGAGTAAAGTTAATGTTACTAATATGCTTTTTCTTACCAAAATCGTTTCATTATCCCAAAAATATTTCCAATGACATTAATATCAGGACTTTTAGCAGGGAAATCAATGACGTTGATCCTAGCTCTTCTTATACAAGCTTTGACATGACCTGCATCATGAACTGGGGCATGGTCCATAAGCACATCAAGCCATTCCCTTCTGAATCCATCATATGATCTGAAATTCTGATTAAAGATTTGGATAAATTTTCTTCCATCAATATTACCAGATGCTGGGGTTAATTGTATTCCATTGTCATACTTTATACTTGCTAAAAACATAACCTTCTTTGGAAACTTCTCTTTCCGGATAGGTCTGGTTCTTGCAATAGTCAGATCATCGCATAAAAGGACTCTTCCCCATCCTGAGAACTTTTGATTTGAGAAAGTCACTTCATCAGAGAAATGCATTCCGAGCCAATTTTCGAGAGGCTTATCAATGTTGTTCAAGGCGAATTCCAACCTCTCTCTCTTGTGTCGTTCAGTAAGGTTAGGAACTTGTCTTGCATTCACTTGACTTATTCCAATTCTGGTCATTGTCGTACGGAGAGTTCTGTTTATTGAATTAAAATAGGTACTTACGAATAGCTAACATCAGGATAGTAAGTCTTTTGTATTGAGCGAATGGTTTTAGTATGATTTCTCTTCACAATAGATTTAAGTCGTATAGCCTCTTGAAGGGAAAACTTTTTCGGGCGACCAGAGACTGGAGTACGAAGAGTGTGCTTATCATTTTAAATTTTGCTTACAGTTTTTAGAGATACCCCACAATGATTCGCTATCTCTTTCAAAGTGTGATTTGATTGGAGGAGGTTTTTGATAACACGTTTTTCATCTTCATTTATTCTTTTCATATTTGTGGGGATTTTAATAGTGATTTATACACATTGACTAAAAAGATTACTACTGTATTCCTTGATGTTGTTTAAAAATTATTAGCACATTTTTGATTTTAGTGTAAAATGACTCAAACTCGTATATCCTCTCCTAATGAATAATTCAAGCTTTTCAAATGACAAATGAAACATTTAGCAATTATCAACTTCATATGTAACAACTTTTAATTCATATTCTATTTATTAAGTGAGATTTGAGAGTGTCAAAAAATACATGATTTTTACTTGCTTAGGATGTGATCAAAAGTTAATATGATTAGTTAATATAAATAACTTATTTATAAAGTAATAAACCCATATACATAAAAGTATAGTAATGATATTCCATGAGATGATGAATATGATAACGAGACTTTACTTTCTGATACAACTGTATTATTTCTAATCAATATTGAGAAAAATCGTATTCCTAATTTTCCTAACCGATTCCTATAAAGGGGAGATATTTTTTCAGCATTTGACGATGTTTTCTGAACGAATATTCTCCCAAGCATGGTTAGCCATGTCAATCGCGTCAGCTAGGTTAAAAAGTTTTTAGAAATCAACAATTTGTGCTCCTAATGCGCGACGCTTCATGTTCAAAATTCTGTTATAACCTGCCTTAAAAGCTCTTACGACTCCATTGTCTATGGGTTGTAACACAGATGTGGAATTACCAGGGAAAAAAATAAGCTATAAGGTTAAATTAAGATTTTACTTTTATACTTCTTAATTTAGATTAAAGAATTTGAAGTGAGCTATGAGCTCGACATTGATCAAGAAATAGGACAATCTTTCTTTCTCTCATCAATCGTTTGCGAGAAAGAGCTCGGTCCCATGCCATTAGATGATTGGGTAGAGGTTCACACCGCCGGACAAAAAGTCCCGACGGTAGAGATGGAATAAACTGGTATATGCAGATATATATATCAGAGGGGGAGGGGTAACAGACTTTATTCATACTCAAGATTTTAATTGTGTCTTAAGACTTAAATTTGAATATCTCTAGTTCTATAATTGATAATAAAGAAATTTAAAAAGCTATTAGATGTAAAATTTTATGCTCTACACGATGGTATAACTTTCATATTTCTATTATAGGCGTGGCAGAATCTTGAGATATGAGCGCTTTTGGGTAGTCGGTGTCTTCTGGAGGGAAACAAGACAGGTTAAATTAAGATGTATAGAGCGCTGAACAAAAGAAAATCTTCATGCTTTCATAACTGAGAATGTATCCCCTGGCACCAGAATAATATCTGATAAATGGCGAGGGTACAATGGCTTCAATAATCTCAGTTAATAACTTTTGGTTGTCTATCAGTGTCAACTTTGTTGACCCTGTAACAGGCGCACATAACAATAAAATTAAAAGGCTGTGGCGGACACTTAAGTCTAGGATCAGAAGAAATAGCAGAATTTCAAATGTCCATAAACGCTTGGAGTTATTTCAATAGGAAGTGCCTGACTGCTAATTCAAGAGCAAATCTTTTGACGTTATCTTTAAAGCCTTTCTGAGCTGATAAAATTTATTAATGCCCAACTCTGTTTTGTACATTTTTGAATAAAAATACGAGAGTTATACCATCGTGTAGAGCATAAAATTTTACATCTAATAGCTTTTTCAATTTCTTTATTATCAATTTTAGAACCAGAGATATTCAAACTTAAGTCTTAAGACACAATTAACCCTCCATGTACCAAATTAATTTTTTTCATCACACAAATGAGAAAATTTGAAACCCAACCAAAATATCTACGCTGATTCCGAATCTGAATTCCATTTTGTAAGCCAACTCATCATTTCAAAGATAATAGAGGTTAAAATTGGCATTTTTAGGCTCTAAAACCAGTTATCTTCTAAACTATAATAGATATCGAGTAACTATGTTGTGCATCAGTGACAAGCTATATTTATGTATTATGCATAATTTTGTAGCTTGATAAATTTCCTTTCTAATGAGGGGTAAACAAAATGTTTTATTGAAAAAGAGGGAAGTCCAAGATTTTCACAAGAATGAGCTCTATTTCGGACATACTCATCAGCTTGTTACATGTCATATATAAAGTTTTCTGCTCTATCTAGTTTTCTGGTCCTCTTTACATAATACATAATTTGTACATATGATATATCAGTTTTTGATTATCAAGTCTAACTCTAATTAACATTTGAAAATGAGGGAGTAGGCTAATGATATACAAATTATGTATTCTAAAAGAGGACCAATGAAAAATATGTAATAGAGCAGAAAACTTTATATATGACATGTAACAAGCTGATGAGTATGTCCGAAATAGAGCTCATTCTTGTGAAAATCTTGGACTTCCCTCTTTTTCAATATGATATCATTCGCTCAGCTGAAAGACCTGATTCGTAATCATTTTGAAGAATTATCTACACCTGCTGATGTGACGAATGCCGTTATCAAGAATGTCCAAAAATACTTTACTGAAGAAGGCAAATTCATAAAATCATGTATGCTTATCAGTTTATATGAAGAATGTTTAACAAATCAGATTTTCCCAAATTGTCTATGGTCCAAAGTTGCTAACTCTAACTGTGAAGGTTCCATAGAAGTAGCCAGTTCTACATTAAATGAATGGATTACGAAGCTCAGATCAGAATCTTGTCAACAGAAAACCAAAAGCAACTCGTCGATGAATCTGATTCTTGGCAAAATTCACTCAAATGATATAATGGATAAGATCCTCCAACTTTGTGAAGATCAAGGAAAATCTCAGGCGCTAAAAGTAGTAGAAATGCAACGGAGATCATGCAAATCCATATCAACAATTAATTTAGAAAAGTTTAGAGTCAGATGCAGTGACTCAGTCTACAACTACACAGATCTGGTTCTCAACAAAACTGAAAAGGAAGTACTTAGTCTGGGTCCATCCTTTTGTATCCCTCAGAGAAATAACCTCGATTTAGATATAAAATTGGGGTTTGAAAACCTCGGTGAACAAACAGCAAAATTAGCACCAATTCCAGAAGACAGAATGGAAAGATACCAATCCAATCTTACAGCAATGTGCAGTGACTACACAGCTAAGAAGGATGACTTTCCCTTCCTGCAGCCCAGGCATTTCAGAGCTTTTAAAAAACTTAAAAGGAACAATGACATAATCATCACAAAACCAGACAAAGGTAATGGCATTGTTCTCTTGAAACGTGAAAGGTATCGAGAAGGCATGCAGAAGATTATGAACAATCCCAAATTCAGACGTACAAGAACGCTCACTAAGGATTTTGACCCCGGTGTATTCGAAAAGTCGGTCAACAAGGTGCTGAAGGAAATGAAGGATCTCAAGTTCATAGACAAACAACTCTACTGGTCCCTCAGGTGTTCAGATACAGGAACGAACCGAATATATGGAGGTCCAAAAATCCACAAGATTCAATCAGATCAAAGAGATCCAGAAATCCCAATGAGACCAATTCTTGATATGAGCCAGGCCTGTACGCGCAAAATTGCCAAATGGTTAGTCGAAGAATTTTCGCCCATGGAAGAAGAGGTCTGTAAGTATTCTCTAAAAGATACTTTTGAATTCGTAGAGAAGATAAAGGAACTCAAATTAGAGTATAGAAAAATGGTTTCATTTGACGCTGTTTCTCTATTCACTAATGTTCCCTTACATGAAACTGTGAATTTCATTTGTGACTTTATCAGAACCAACCCTCATAAGTTCAAATTGCCAGCAAAATGGTATAGAAAACTTTTACTCCTATGCTGTGAAAAGGTTGTCTTTAGCTTTGACGGAAGAATGTATATCCAAGTTGACGGTGTCGCTATGGGCTCACCTTTAGGACCACTATTAGCTAACATCTTCCTGGCTAAGGTGGAACAATCTACTCTAAAGGAAACTATCTCCAAATTTGATTCGTACTACAGATATGTCGATGACACTTTCATGGTGGTCAAAGAAGACGTCGATGTCCAGAAATGCCTAGATGAATTCAACAAGGCTCATCCAAACTTACAATTCACTATGGAAATACAACAGGATAATCAGATGCCTTTCCTAGATGTCAAAATTGTAAGAAATGAGGACAACTCTACGACCAGACGAATCCACCATAAGTCGACATATACTGGTCAGATATTGAATTACAACTCATATTCCCCTATTGAGACGAAAAGAGGCCTGGTCATTGCGATGGCGAAGAGGGTGAGAAGAATCGTTTCCGATCAGGTTTGGGACGAAGAAAGAGAAAAAATGACAAATATGTTCAAAGCTAATGGCTACCCAGAAAAACTAGTAGAGGATCTTGTCGCTAGTATTTTCCAACCGAAGAGGCAACCCGTAGAAGCGGCATCAGAAGTCACTTTATCGATTCCATTCAAAGGGGATATGTTAGCAGTAACATACAGAAAAAAGGCAACGGAAGTCCTTAAAGAAGCTTATCCTGATGTGAAACTCAAGGTAGTCTTCAAAACTAAAAAACTTTTTAATAATCTTTCTAAAGACAGGCTAAGTTATCTGAAAGAGTCCCACGTCGTCTACAAGTTCCAATGTCCTTGCAAAGCTGAATACATTGGACACACGATACGTCGCTTAGAAGAAAGAGTCGATGAACATCTGTACAGTAAGAAGACAGCTGTCAGACTTCATATGGCAACTTGCAAGAAGGAAGTATCCCCCGAAAACTTCTCAATAATCTACAAACAAACCGGGAAAAACCTTCACATGCTCAAAGCCGCCGAAGCTTTCTTCATTCTCAAAGAGAAACCAAGTCTGTGCATCCAAAAAAACGTGGCCAATTTGCTCAAACTTCCATGGCCTACTAGGATTCAGAGAACAGTAAATCCAACTCTCCCCCCTACAAGCTCCCAACCAACGAGCAGTACTTCAACCCCACAGATTACAAACTATTTTTCCTCATCCCAATAATTTTATTACACCCAATTATTAACTTTAAAACTCGATTTTAATTATCTGTAGCCTATAATTATATCATTAGCCTACTCCCTCATTTACAAATGTTAATTAGAGTTAGACTTGATAATCAAAAACTGATATATCCTATGTACAAATTATGTATTCTAAAAGAGGACCAATGAAAAATATGTAATAGAGCAGAAAACTTTATATATGACATGTAACAAGCTGATGAGTATGTCCGAAATAGAGTTCATTCTTGTGAAAATCTTGGACTTCCCTCTTTTTCAATATGATATCATTAGCTCAGCTGAAAGACCTGATTCGTAATCATTTTGAAAAAAAATTTGATCCATGTTCGTGTGATCGACCCTAAAAATCCGATCGGATCATGGAAAAATTTATTTTGGAATCTTTATCTGTTGTTTGAGTTAATTAGCCGATAAGAATCGATAAATAAGTTAAATTTTACTTGCAAGTATTTTGACAATTTTTCAGCATAAACTTTTTATACATTCATATTTTTTTAAATTCCATTCTGAAAAATTTGCTAAAAACATAAGATTCCCACGATATTTTAAAAAAAAAATATGTAATGAAACACCTACTTTTGAGTAAAACTAAAAACAATTTTTAAAATCATTGCTAATTGGTTTCTGAAAAAATAATTTCAGTGTGATGTGTTTAGGCTCAAAAATAACTCATTTTTTCATTCAAAAGAATTACAATGCATGATACCGTTCGTGTCTCGAATCCCCAGTTTTTTCTTAAACTACTTCATCAATATTCGAGATTTTTATCGAATTTATGATTTTCCCGGATATCAAACTCAATGGCAATTTTACTAAAGAAGGAAATCAAGTTCTCATTTAGAATTTAGTAATGTTTATTAAGGAAGAGTCTTAATTTTGTCAATATTTAGTAAGTCGACAGTTTCTCAATCTGTTCGGCATAGACAAAACAAGGGAGTTAACTTTTCGAACCGTTATAAACCTCTCATTAAGCTCGTTTACCTTGGCGATAATGTCATTAGAACTCTACAAGCCAGAAACTTTGTACCATTAACGAGACCATTAACCAAATGGAAGACAATTTTTCGAACATTGCTGAAAAGATTACTTTAATGTATATTTCTTACTCATAAAAAGTATTATATCTGACCTGGGGATAAAAAGAATCTTGTATTTCTTTGATACTATTATAATGGTATCTTTTGAGTACCATTCCAAGGCGTACTTTCTGTCTTACTGAGAAAATAGGTCTACGGCTAGATGATTTGAAACCTCCTGTTACCTTTCCTCTTCTCAGCTATAAACTCTTCACTCCTCTATCGTGAAGTTGCTTGATATTCTCGTGCTGTGTAACAGTTAACCAAGGCATGCTCATACAATTATCAGTCAATTTATATTTCATGATTGTCAAAAAATATTAACTTAAACAATTATTATAATTATCTTAGCTTTTGTTTAAATATGACTCATTAAATTTTATAAATTCGGATTGATTATGTAATTGAGAAAAGTTGGCATGAGAAGAGAAAAAACTCATTTTCCTGAACAATTTATCAATCAATTTACCAAACTTCTTATGTTCTCTCTGTTTTTTCATTAGAACTTTTTGTTATTGTCCTTGTCCCCAGATCGATTTTTCTCCCAGTTTTAACGGTCGCCAAAATTTTCAATAATGAATCATAAGATCTCAAAATTTTATAATCTTAAAATTTAAACCTACTAGCTAAGTGTGGTCACTGGTCATTACTATATCCTAGATGGAGATTGTCTTCTCACACCTAGATGTTAGAGTTCTGATAAGTGTCAATTATTAAGAGTCAAATAATAATCAACTCACGGTTGCAGATGTATTCGCGTTTCGCCCTTATTAGGACTCGTCAAGTCACCATAGCCTGGATTCGAACCCGGGACTTCAACGTTGTGAGGCAACGCTTCTAACCACTAGGCCATTGTAGGATGCAGAAACGAATAATGAACAAATCGTTCCTTGTAGAATAAGTTTAATTGTATTTATATGATTTGTAAATAAAAGCTGAAGATTATAATACAATAGATTTACCCAATAGTTATTGGCCTTTTGTTAACAGTTCTTAGTACAAATGAATGATCAGATATTGTTAATGAATGACTTCTTAAAATAACAAGTTACAATTTAGTTACATGATATTTGTTCACGTTGTTAGGGTGCAGCTTTTTGGCCCCCAACAATATTCGCCAGCCTCAAGTTCTTCTATTTTAACAAAAAGGAACATTTTACTTTTTAAAATTGAAAAAATCTGTTTTATTATTACAATTTGCAATTAATTATTTTTCGCACTTTTTTAAACTGATCATAATATGGTGCTAATTAGATTCTTTATTTTATTCTATAACTAATGATATATTGTGTGAGATCCATGGCCAAATCTTGAGTAAATTCTAATAGTTAGTTATTATATGCGATGACGTTTTGATCATATAAAAAGTTTATGCCCACAGCTTTTATTACATGATATAATTTACATCTCTAATTTCGATTACGGTGCAGCCCTCATAATCGGAATTACTAATGAGTCAACCAAGAAAATTTTAAAAATTCAATTCAAATTCCTCAAGTACTGTTACGGAACCCTCAGCTTCATAGAAGTCCTAGACCTCTCCTCTCTCTAAAAATAAAGTTTGTCATTCAGTGTCTAATCTAGTTTGAGTACATTTTAAGTTGTAGTCTACATAAGTTGAGAAATTAAAAGGTACAGTTTATATACAATAAATAAGTTATATTCAAATTAATATACATATATGAATTATTCTATTCTTGGTTTCTTCGCCTGGTCCCTGAAAAGAAATATAAGTTAAGTTGATGATAAAATCTAAATTCTAATTTGCTCGCTTACCCCATTTTTATAGTCTTTAATGGTGTATTTGTTGGAGATTTCCAACAATCATATGTCAAGCATATTGTATCAACTTCTGCTAATTTCTCAGTAAAATATTTTTTCTATATAAAATTCATATAAATTACTACAAGTAAACTCACAAGAGAATTTTGCCACGCGAGAAACACTTTAGGAACATAATGCCTCGAGATATGTTGGGGGCAATATGTCTTAAATGATGGATTTCTGTGTGAAAAAGCATTCTTGATATGCTTATTTGCTAAAATTCAATTTTGAATTTCCTCTACGACATCCCTTTTTTGCATTGTTTGAAGAAGAATTAGACTTCTTTTCTTCATGAATTAAAGGGTGATGGATTCTTAGATGACTCCATAGACCTGTTGTTCCATAATTAGGTCTAGCGACTTCTTTACCGCAATATTTGCATTTAGAAAGATCTTTAATATAATTATTAGAGTTAACGTGTATCTATTTTGGTAAAAATATCAGAGAATGAATCTCCTGACTGCATTTTTGGAATGTATGAATTTTAATCTAAATTTGAAAGCTTCACTCATAGACACAAAAAAACAAATAATGATTATCATGTTGTATTTGTTTTGTATACAATATATTGTATTGGGTATTGGGTTTTAGCGCGTAATTGGGTTGAAATATTGTATATTGTATTGGGTCTAAAAGCTGCACCCTACACGTTGTGAGATTTAATTTAATTTTGAATATTACAAGTAATTTTTATAACATTTTAACAATAATTATAATATCGTTCTTTGTTTAAATATTCAACTCTGTTGAATGTACAAATTAACAGATAGTGTAAATAATGATTACTTTGATATATTTAGGATTTTAATTGATTTAATTCAATTACAACAATTATTAAGTTCTTAAGTTGCTCAGATTAGGTATAAAGCAACTCTGATAGGGAGATAAGAAAGGGTAATTACAGTAAAATTTTTTTTAGTGTATCAAATATCTTTCGGTTCTCAATAGGCTTTTCATGTGATCGACCATTGGCCCAACTCTCTTCAATCTTGTTTTCTCCCAGATAACACTGTCTACCACTGACATAACTTCAAGTATGCCGATGACATAAAAATCCATGCAACACGGCACAGTTATTATTCATGATGAACTTCCTTAGACGCATCCCTGAAATCGGCTTATCATTGAATCGTGTTAAAACGAAAATTCTCTGTCTATCTTCCACTATTACATTAAAACCGGTCCTCGTTCCCTTGAATGTATCTCAAATTCAAGGACTAAACTACTCCAATAAACTTGACACCTCGATTCATGCCACTTTATTCTCAAAACGCTAAAAATCAAATCCTATTTTCTTTCAAAATTTGTGCGCTCCCCCAGTCTGCGATTACTACTTTTCAGCAGTGCATATTACTCCATCTGGACTATGGAGTCTCACTCCTCTCCAACCTCCCTGCCGGAACAATTAAGAAAACTGAGAACCTCCAAATTCAATTCCTCCGTTCATGCTTTGGCCTTTAATCATATAAACGACTTTTAGACAAGGCTGATCTTTATCCCATCTGGCTGAGAGGAATCGCATTTTCTGGTGTAATCTATCACAAGATTCCACGTACTGTCAATCGAAATTACCATCTTCGCTCATCGAGAGGTATCACGATCCTACTAACAACGCTTAATCCCTTTCAACTTAATTTTGATGTTTTTAAAAACATCTCCTAGATAATTCCTATTACTATTTTACTAACTTTTAAAGATAAAATCTTTATAATATATAAATTAATAATATATATATTATAAACTCTATTCTTCAGAGATTCTTAGGTCATAGAATCGATTCTTGATTGTACGCTCGACTATGGGGATGATGATATCAATGACTCAATAATGAAAAAATGAGTTTGACGAAAATCAAAGATGAGTCGAGATACAAGTTATCAATGAAATGTTTCCTCTGCCACCAGCCCCTGTCGAACAGAATCTTGGACCAGTTCAACCAGTAAATCAAGTTCAAGAAGAAGCTATTGAAAGAGTCCCTACTCCTCCACATCAAGATCCATCGCCTCCTCAGGCTATAGAATCCGCTAGTCCTATACCAAACAAGTACAATAAAACTCAGCCTGGTCAAGGTGGAGCTCCCAAGACCTAACGAACTCATGCATATTAAAGATTCACTTAGAGCTATTGGACTATCTAACCATCTATGACTCGAAAACTAAAATTATAATTCTCTCGCCAAGCAATCCATCGAATGAACTAGACTCTAGTCTCTCACTTATAGTTATGAGAATTAAAGACCTTGGTCTTAATTACGACAACAAACTCAGAGTCAAGCCTCATATCAATGAATTACTTAAAACACTCAGATACGCGATTTACTTAATAACAAGATTCATAACATGCTCGAAACTCAAACTAATTGTATATAAAAGCTTCATTTTATCTAAATTTGACTACTGTGCCGCTTTAATAATGGGAATAACAATCGAATCTACTAAAAAGATTGAAAGAATTCAAATCATGCTTTGGCATGGAAAGTTACATAGAATCTCTAACCGAAACTTCACTCTATCCTATTTGGTTAAGAAGAATTGCTGCATCGCTGGTACTTTATAAGAATACTATGAACCCACGCCTGAGGAGATATGAAACTAGAAATAACAGAGGCTACGAAATCCTTCTCCAAAACACCCTCCAACTAAGGACCAGATCCAATCATAAATTTGTAAATATAAAAGCAACCTGCCAACTCCTATTTTCATATATTCCAGAGAATCATAACATATTAATATTAATTTGTAGATATATAAGAAAAGAATTTTTATTCACTAAATGTATGGTTCATCAGTAGTGACACATGATAAAAGTTTAAAGTTCATTGAAAATAATATTTTACAATTTTTGAAAGAAATAGTTAAAGTTGAAGAAAATTAGAATAAATGTAAGCTAAAAAACACCAAAACTCTTCAATAAATAGCAACAGTGAAGAGAAAAGTGAAAAAGCTCACATAGGCCAGGGTAATTGAAGGTTATAGGAATAATTTTTCTGAACACACAGATTTGGCTTATTATCTATTATCTACTATCTTGTGTGTCTTAGGATGTAGATATAATCTAGACATCCTCGTATGTTTCCTAGCTATAAAACTTCTGGTTTTATCAGAAATTAAATTCCTATCAAACAAACCCTTTGCTATCTTATACATGGAACGTTCCATGGATTCCATTTCCTTATAATAATCCGATCTATCTTTCCCTGTGTTAATAAATTTACTTTCATCAGAAAGAAAATCTAAGCCTGCACGATAATAATCATCCTTATACATTATTACTATCCCTTTACCCTTATCTGGTTTAGTAAGAAAAATGTTTTCATTAGATTTGAGTTCTTTCAACGCATCATGTTTTTTAGTTAATAAACTAGATCTTAGGTTTTCGATCAAAACTTCTATAAATAGTTAAAGATCTAATTTAAACTTGTCTGTGTTAGCATTGTCTTTAAGGTTCTTGGTGAGACCAAGTTCATACATCAAACGTTCGAAAGCCGCTCTGTCTTCAATTTCATTCTTTCTCTTTGGAATACAAAAATTGGGGCCAAGGGATAGGATTTCTTTCTGCTCCTTAGATAATTCAATATCTGTGAAGTTGAAGATTCCTTTTTCGTGAAAACGAAGGCTTTTTCCAAATTCTTTAAACAGGCTATCATATTTATGGTTCATTATAGATTCACCAGCTTCAACGAAGAATCTTAGCAATGCATCATTGAATTCAGGATCGACATCTAAAAGTACCATTTTATTTGCGATGAAATTAAGTAAGCTTTGGATTCTTCCTTCAATTTTACGAATTTCCTCTTTTACTTTTAAGATGACATGTTCTTCTTTATGATAACGAACATCTCGAGGAATTTTCTTCCAGTAAAACCTAGGATATTGATTCCTTTCAAGACATTCACGATAAAACTTCAATTGGCCATATGAGTTATAAAGTTTAGAGTTAGAAGATAAAATTGTACGAAGAAGAATTTTCTGTTCAGGGATCCGGGAGGGTAGATTTTGGCGATGATATGACTCACGTAATTTATCAAAAACGTCCGAAAATCCGCTTAAAATCATATTTGTAGATATATAAGAAAAGAATTTTTATTCACTAAATGTACATTTCTTTATGGTTCATCAGTAGTGACACATAAATAATGATAAAAGTTTAAAGTTCATTGAAAATAATATTTTACAATTTTTGAAAGAAATAGTAAAAGTTGAAGAAAATTAGAATAAATGTAAGCTAAAAAAACACCAAAACTCTTCAATAAATAGCAACAGTGAAGAGAAAAGTGAAAAAGCTCACATAGGCCAGGGTAATTGAAGGTTATAGGAATAATTTTTCTGAACACACAGATTTGGCTTAAAGTGATTGATGAAGAATTTCTCCTTCACCCACAAATCCGTGCTGTCATCCCCCGCATTTTTATACAAGATTGAAAAATTAGAAATTGAAGCTTCGTGGTTTTCCTGTTTGATATGTCTGGTCACCGCCGTATCCTTCTTGAGGTGATCGTTTGACCTGGTTGATAATTTCCTAATCGTACGTCCTATATAAGAAGCTCCACAGTCGCATTGGAATTTGTAAATTAAAAGAGTCTTTTCTTCCGGTTTTAGTAAATCCTTATGAATCAAACTGAATAATCTTTGGGTTTTAAATACAATTTTCAATTGTATATTATCATAGTGTTGATCAATAAGATTAACCAGTCGTCTCCTTACATCATTACTAAAACCATCACCTTTAAAATTAAGTTTCATGAAGATGGTTGTCTTCTCTCCTTCATCTCTGTCGACTCTTTCATCTACATCATCAGACATATTGATGAATTTGTCTACAAATCTGTTGGAATAACCATTCTCGTTTAAACGTAACTTTGACTCTTCTATTTCTTTTGGCCATTCCTCTGGACTAGCGATCCTTCTTATCCTCATTCCTAGACCAATTACTAAGCCCACTTTATGAGATAGAGGACTAAAACTGGCAAAACGGAGGTATTTCCCATTATCAGTCTTCTTCTTGTAGATGTTTCTTAGAATTGACCCATCCTCCTTCCTAGTTAGTTTGACATCTAAGAAACTCAAACTCTCATGAAAAGGGTAAAGGGATAGTAGCCTATTGAAGTAGTAGTATTAAAACAATTGTGTATGCTCTAGTTGAGGAACGAAGCTTTCTATTTTGTCTTTGTTTCTTTTTTGTCAATCCCCATTAGATTTTAATAAAAAAATGGTTTTTGTTTTCCCAAGCACTCCAAATACCATTCAAAATTAGTTTTTGGGTGTCTGTTACAATGTAGGTTTTGATGAATGATTTGCTCGAGGTAACAGATTTTTAGACATATCAGAATAGTCTAGTCCTTACTATTTCTATCATTAAAAGGGATCTCGGTAATTGGGGAGATAAGTCACAGAGTTGAGATTAATGAGACTAATTAGGCCAAACGAAACATCATCGTGGTCGAATTCTTAGAAATTAATAGCTAGTTGGCGCTTATGATCGATCAAAATGTGTTTGTAGCAGCGCAATCGGCTGGTTCTCGGCAACATTAATCTCATATGAATGGCGAGGATGGATTTGGCTACTGCTTATTACTGACATCTAAAGATTAACTATAGTCTTTATTATGCACCAGATACTTTCCATACCAACAGTTTTTAGAGGCTCAAGTAATATAAACCGGACAGTGGAAGTTGTAGAAGACAAAATTTTTTGAATGCCTCTTCAACAAAAAAGCGATAGATTGACGAGTAATCTTCAACAGTCTTTGAATCGGGTTTCTTGATCCAGAAAACAGAGATGCCCTCTTATTAACTTCAATCAAAGAGATGTCAATACAGTCATTTTCACACATTTTCTCGTTTTTGTATTATTCTAAATCTGTCAACTAATAATATCGTTCCATTACAACAACCAATGAGAACAGACTTAGCGTGTAAACATTTTCATTTCATTCTTTTGCTTTTAAAATAAAATCCTCAATTTTCATAAATTAAAAATCAATTGAGTTAAATATAAAATAAATTAATTCAAAATCATATACATCGATAGTAGAATTTATAGAATCTTTAAAAATTTTCAAATTTTCGAGAACTTCTAAAGAGCCATATCTTTTCTCAAGCTATATATATTTAATCTTTATAGTTCATTCATGAGCAAAATTATACGTTTTCTTGATTTTCTAAATACGTTCAAGTAGTTTTTAGAATAGTTCAAGGCTAGTTTAATCCCCTCTCATGAAATGAATAAAAATAGGCTTAACCCTCTCCCCAATGACAAATTCATTCGTTTTAATGGAGGTTTTGGTACAAATGGGAGTGTATAGACACCCAGATTTCATTCTAGGGTTAAACCAACAAAATTTTCGTTCTGCCCAAGTTCTTATCATCAAGTAAGTATCCGAGAAGTAATTTTGAGTATCTTGATACAGAGTTCTTTTAGAAAATACCGGCGAGCAGTTTTTGGTTTGGTTTTGAGAAACGCTGGATGTTTCAGACAATATAAAACATAGGAATTGTATGCTACAATGTCTAACATATTCCAAAATAAAGCCATTGTCCATCTCCTCGTTCCTCTTTTACTCGAGTAATTCCTGATAACTTGATCAAGAGTATCAACTCCACCTTTGGTCGAATTATAATACAGTCAGTATTCCGATTTGCCGGTCAATTTTTATCACCTATTTTTCTACTCTCAAAATAAATTTCACCATTACCTTATTACTTATGAGTAGACATATCATATCAAAAGGTTCGTTAAATTTTAGATTTGATTACAACAAGTACTAATCGATAGATCTTATTTTTCTCATCCCATCTGTACCATAAACTAGCTATCCAAGAGCCCACATAACAATAATATTTTAACTCAAAGTCGCGCAATTTTTTGATGATTTTACTCAATTTTTATTCTCATCTCTCAATTTTTATTTTTCTTCACCTCAAAAATGGGCTTGTCAATCTTAACCCCTTAAACAAACAATAACATTATTCAATCTGTTTACTGGTTTTACAGATTTATTGAAAATTTATCAAGCCTCTAGAATGTCGAAACTCTGCTTTCACACCTATGAATATTCTTAGAGTAAAAATTGTGTTCAATAAATCTGTTCAAAATTTTATTTTGTTTCACACCCTTGAGGCAAAATTTGCTTTGATTCTATTGGTTGCATAATTAATGCGATCGAGAGATAGTCTTTAGTCATCATTATCCTATACTCCTCTCTAATGGCTGGTTCCAAAGTTGACCTTAGAAAAGCAATCATTCAACTCTTGCAGGAAGAAATTCCTGATAACGAAATTATGGATCGACTAAGGGTCACCAAAGCACAAATCCGATATGCTAAGATCAAAGGTGATTCGACAACTCTCCGCCAAAGAAAAATTGAGTTCTTGGAGCATTATCTTACTGCCAATGGAAAAACTCATACAGAAAAGGCCATCAAAGAGGTTAATAACCGGTTTCCTGGATGTGATAAGGATCTTGTCACAGTTCAATGGATAAGAAATGTAAAAAAATCAAGTGCAATAATTAGAAATTTCATTGTAAGTTAAATTCATGAGAAATCTTTTACATAACCTATTAATATTTTTTTTCACAGAAGCCATCGAATAAAAAGTTCTATACTATAAGTAAGAAAGTCACTATTGCTGAAGAATTGGGCACAGGAAATCTACACACTGTTGCAAATCGTCATAAACTTGATCCAGCTACTGTTACGAGATATGACAACGAAATTTTTAGACTAAGAGCGGCAATCAACTCAGGCTACAGCAGTATGAAGAATAAGACTCTCCATTTAAGCTATCCCCAAATTGACCAACTTTGTTTCGAGAAGTTTAAAGTTTATCGTCGAAGAAAGCTGGCTTTTAATTATCCAGTTTTAGAAAAGGAGGTTTTGAGAGCCTGTAATTTTTTTGATTTGAATGAGACTCCAGGCCGATCATGGATGCAAAAGTTTTTCAAACGTCACAACTTACGAAGTTATAAGGTCTCTGGAAATTCTTCAACTGCTCCTTCCAGGGAAACAATAAACCGATGGCTCGATCTCAACAGAGACTTGATCGACTCGTACCCTGCTGAAAATGTTTGGAATGCAGACGAATCAGGTTTATTTTATTTTCAGTCGTATAACCGAACAATGGAGACTTCTTCGATTGACTGTCACTCACAGGCAACTCAAAAACAACGCATTTCAATATTGTTCTGTGTTAGCGCTACCGGAAATAAATCTCCTTTATTATTTATTGGTTAGTTCCATGTAAAATTTTGAACCTTCGATATGATTAATGACATTAAATTTATTTAGGAAAATCTCAGAGACCGCGTTGCTTTGGTGGGGTTATTCCTCAAGATTACAAGAATTCTCCGAAAGCCTGGATGACAAGAGAAATTTTCGAAGAATGGCTAACTAATTTTGCTGCTTTTGTTGGAAACCGACACGTTTTATTGATCCTAGATAACTTCAATGGTCACAAAGGTGTTCGAGTACCAGAGAATATCAGAACTTTATTTTTGCCAAGCAATTCCACATCCTTGATACAGCCACTCGATCAAGGAATAATCAAGTCGTTTAAAGACAAGTACAAAAGCATCTCCCTTGACTATAGTCTGACTGAGGAAATTACACTGGCTAGTGCTCTCGAGAATAGCAGAGAAGCATGGAATGATGTTACAGTTTCTACAATTCGAAACTGCTTTCGACATTCTAGAGGCTTGATAAATTTTCAATAAATCTGTAAAACCAGTAAACAGATTGAATAATGTTATTGTTTGTTTAAGGGGTTAAGATTGACAAGCCCATTTTTGAGGTGAAGAAAAATAAAAATTGAGAGATGAGAATAAAAATTGAGTAAAATCATCAAAAAATTGCGCGACTTTGAGTTAAAATATTATTGTTATGTGGGCTCTTGGATAGCTAGTTTATGGTACAGATGGGATGAGAAAAATAAGATCTATCGATTAGTACTTGTTGTAATCAAATCTAAAATTTAACGAACCTTTTGATATGATATGTCTACTCATAAGTAATAAGGTAATGGTGAAATTTATTTTGAGAGTAGAAAAATAGGTGATAAAAATTGACCGGCAAATCGGAATACTGACTGTATATGATCATTTCGGGTTTAATATCACTGTCATCCACTGTTTCATGCAATGATGAGAGGACTACCACGGGCTTGTTTTTTCTTTTGTCCATACCTAAGAATCGATGTTTCCTCATGATGTATGTAGTGAGTGAATCCTTGATATATATAGTGGTAGAAAAAATAAAAGTATTCACTAGAAATTGTCTCTAAATCACTTATTAAAAGTTATTGAAAATGGAAAGATGACCCATTCGATAGAGAATATTCGTTTCTATCAGAAATTACTTTTACTCGTATAAGAGTTTTGTAAAAATCATAGATTCCCATCTTTATATTAACTAGGTGTAGATTCCTTAAATACTAAAGCATCTTTATTTATGTAGGCATCTGGGAATTTTGGAAAAATTGTTCTTAAAAAGTTATTCCTGCTATTTACATCCACAATCGGGATTAATTATAGATAACAGTCGTAGTATTTTATCAATCATATTAATCTACAACTACATATAGTGGTAGAAAAAATAAAAGTATTCACTAGAAATTGTTTCTTATTGAAAGTTATTGAAAATGGAAAGTTGACCCATTCGATAGAGAATATTCGTTTCTATCAGAAATTACTTTTACTCGTACAGAGTTCATTCATATTTTCATAAATACAAATTTACAATATTTCATTAAATTTTAAAACGAAAAATTAAAATTATTCAGTTTCAATCACCTTTTTTCCCAGTTAGAATTAGACTTAAAATTCTGAATTTTCATTATATCTCTTACACAGTACATTCAAATATATTATCGCCAATAAACTAAACATAGTTCAAAAATGTTCGTTAAAAAATTGAAATTTTCGAAGCTGAGAGGCTGTGATAGAGATTTTGTCAACAAATTAAAACAAGATGGCTCAAGCAATCGGAAGATAGCTAAAATAATCGGATGCTCATGTAGAACTGTTAATAATTTGTTTTCAGTCAAACAAAAGAAGCTAAATCCGAAAAAGCGAGGCCGAAAGAGATCCATACCCAATTGCCTGATTAAAAAAATTGTCAATCTAGCCATCAAGAAAAAAGCAACAGCTTCTCAAATAAAAGCTGAGCTTAAATTGAATGTCAGCATTAGAACAGTTCAAAATTATTTGAATACTAATCCTAATATCTATTGGGGAAGACCAAAAAGGGTTCCTAATCTAAGTATCAAGGATAGGGAATCGAGATACCAGTGGGCTCATGATAAAATTGTCCAAAACCAAGATTGGAGTAAAATCATGTTTTCAGATGAGAAAAAATTCAATTTGGATGGACCTGATGGCCTTTCTTCTTGTTGGATTGACAAGTCTCTACCTAGACCTACTAAAATCAAACGAGGATTTGGTGGAGGCAATGTAATGGTTTGGGGGTTTATCACAAAGCAAGGAACTGGAAATCTTGTCGTTATTGATGAGAAGCTTAATTCAAATTCATATCAGAAATTGCTTGAGGATCAGCTATTACCCTTTAAGGAGGAAATTCATAAGTGCGAGATGATATTCCAGCAAGATAATGCTCCCTGTCATCGATCAGCATCAACTAGAACATGGTTTGATGATAATGAGATACAGATTTTGTCATGGCCAGCTAGGAGCCCCGACTTGAATCCGATTGAAAACTTGTGGGGAATTTTATCTCAAAAAGTCTATTCCCAAGGGAGAGTATATTCAAATAGGCAAGAACTAGTTCAAAGAATCAATGAAGAGTGGAAATCAATCCCAAAAGAAATAATAGAAAATTTGTATGATTCCATGTCAAAAAGGTGCTTAAATGTTGTACTTGGTAGGGGAGATTTTACAAAATAAAAGTGAATACTTATAATTTTTCGTTTTGAAATTTAATGAAATATTGTAAATTTGTATTTATGAAAATATGAATGAACTCTTTGTACGAGTAAAAATAATTTCTGATAGAAACGAATATTCTCTATCGAATGGGTCATCTTTCCATTTTCAATAACTTTTAATAAGTGATTTAGAGACAATTTCTAGTGAATACTTTTATTTTTTCTACCACTATATTATTTTGAAAAATTTTTAGATTTTAGAAAATTTTTTTAAGGTATTATTTTTTGAGGCTCTATTGATCAAGTTTCTGGTAGCTTTAATTCCCATGAGTTGTATTATGATAAGTGTTAAATATAGGTAGAACCATACTTGGTCTTGTTTCAATTTTGGATGTTTCGCATAATATTTTATTTTTATTTCCATTTTTATAACGTTAATAAGCTTGTTTTTGTATTCCGATTTTAAATATTCGATTTTGAAATGTTTGCGTTGTTTTTCTTCCAATTCTATTATTCGACTTTTTGTGTGCTACTAATTTGAATTCTTGATAAGCTAGGGTGAAGGTTTTAGACCAATACCAATACAATACTTTAGCGCCCAAAAAATGAGATATCAATACTTCAATACAATTTTGAATTTTAAACATTCATCTATTTCATCATCATATTATTCTTATTTTGTTACCTAGGCGGAGGTTTGAAATTAAAGTTGAGAAGGCAATAATGGACGAAAATTCCTTTACATCCCTAAAAATTGCTTCATTTACAATGAAAACAGTATTTTTAACATTTTTAATCTTAATAGACACTGCAACTTGTAAAATGTGTCAAGCTATAGTCTAGACCAAATAAAGGTACTTCGGGCATCTGGATGCATTTAAAAAGAAAACACACTTTTGCATGACCAGCTTAAAGGACAAAAAAGAGCTGTATGCAAGAAATCCGAAACTTACAGGTTAAATTATTTGTTCGATATTACGATGGGTCTGGCTACGTCAACAGCCTCATTTAGGAATCTCGCTAATGTTAATATAAGGTGGGCATTGTCGAGAAGGGATAAAAACTTATTGCCCCCAACATATATCGAGATTTTATGTTCCCAAAGTTTTTATAGCCTGGGAAAACTATAGTAAGATCGTTATTTAATTAAAAAAAAACTAAAAGCAAGAACATTTGTCGATTGCTTTGGATAGTACAAAGGCTATTTCTATGACTTTTGATTAGGGTTTTATATCAATATAATACTCTTTCGATATCGGTATAATATCGATAATTTTTTTGAATTTAGCGGCTACCTTAATATGTAACGATAATGAAAGGTGTGGGTAATTCAAGTTCACGTGAGAATTTTTTATGAATGAATTCGGTGATTTTATTTGTTAAATTATAATACTCAAACGTCTTAAAACTTATCACTGATAAGTTATCAGTTATAAATAAATAATTATATTTATAAATATATATTTTCAATGAATATTATATATTTTACAAAATATAATAATACAATAATAACAATTAGTTAAAATTTAACGTCTTGCAAGTTGCCACTTGAAATTCAAGTCTCGAATCTTTCACGATAAAATTTCATCCGTCTATTATCTGGAAATAAAACTAGATAAATTATTTTATTTCATATTATTATATTATACGATTTCAATTAATCAACAATAACATATCGTATTAAAAATTACCTCTGGGAAGTATTCCTAAATCAAAATGTTCAATAGTAAATCGTATTCAATGCATTTTTAAGGCAATTTTGAAATAATTCTGGTATATAATTTGGTTTATTATTCAACTAACCTCCTGTTCCTCTATAGGAATAGTTCTAAATATTCTGAAAATATCCTCAGTTTCCATCATATCTGGCATCCAATTTGATAGACATATCAGATCTTTGAGGCATTCATTATTTAGACGTCTACTATCCCCTAGAATTGCTCTTGCCTTGGAAAACATTCTTTCTGAGGATGATGAGGTTGCAGGAATTGAAAAAATAAAGTTCGATATTTTATACAGATTAGGAAGATTTAGTTTATTCGTTTTCCACCAATTGAGAGGCTTAGGGAATTCATAATGTTCATTATTTGGAGGAACTGGGTATCTTAGGTAAAGATCTACCTCATCATATAAATTATTTATATTATCGCCAGCCATTGGATAGGAGGGTTAAATGATATCTCTATTTTGTTATCAAATTTATTCAAGATATGGTTATTAAGTGAAAAGTTGCCGTGCAGTGAAAAATAGACATTAATTAACATTTATAATCATTAAATAAATATTCGCGTTAAAAAATCAACTATCCAGGAGAGTTTTGGTGTTTTTTCAGCTTGCATTTTATTATTATTTTCTTTGACTTTACTATTTCTTTCATGATTTGTAAAATATTATCTTGAATGAATTCTTAACTTATATCATTTTTGAAGAATTACCGCTGATGATGCTTCAAGAAATGTACATTTGGTTTTAATATATCTTTTTTCAATTTTCTAAAATTAGACAAGGAAATCAATTATTACAATTAAGGTTTTTTGAGATTCACAGTTTTTCATTTATCGAATATTCACTAATTTGCAAGCAGTAAAAGTGATCACACAATAGAAATTCGACTCCCACATTTAGAAAATTTGATTTCCTTGTCTAACAAAAATTTTTTCAGTTCTAAGTCTAAAAATGGGCATCCACATCAAAATTCTAAAATGAGCACATTTTTTGTAAAATTCTCAATTTTATATTAGTAATAAAAGATGGCCGCATTTTTCAGAAAGATTAAGTACATTTCGATCCTGAGTAAAAATAATAACTTTTCTCAGAAAATAACTACAAATATCAATTTCCATAGTTTCATATTCTATTATGCTTAGTGAAAAAGTAAGGAAATTAAATATTTTCCCTGATAAATGAAGCTAGTTAATACAAGGATGAGAATTCATAACCGAAAATTCATTACTTATTAAGTAATACTTAATTGCTTCAAATGTTCAAATCCTTAATAAAATTTGAGCCAAATGTTCAGATTCATTATGGAATCCTAAAAGTATACTGAGATTTTAAGGAATTCTCATCTTTATATCAAGTTTTTTATCGATCATAGATAATTCTAAACCTAGTTAATAGGAAGATGATACTGTAATATAAAAAAGGATATTTTTTGAATTATGACTTGACGCCAAAATTGAATTTTTTCTAAACTTTGAGTAAGAAATTTTTGTTGGCTGTGAAGTTAGACAATTATCAAAATTTGCTTTGAAGGACAATAAAAACAGATATGATCAATTAGATTTTGGGAATTTGAATTTTTTGTTAATGCGCTTAAAAGTCTAAATATTATAAACAAGATTATGCTCATCGTTTACTGTTTTATCCATTCCATACTTTTATAAAGGCCAATGAGGGAAATGTGTCAAGCTTTATAAAAAAATTGTTAGAGGTTAAAAAGTTACAAAAATAAAAAAATAATTTTCTCCTATATTTTATAAGACTTTTGCTACTTTTATAAATAAAATAAATTATTCAAATACGTACAGAAATATATAAAAGTACAAATTTATTTCCAAAGGAGAAGAAGAAATTAAGAATACTTCTCAAAGAATGAATGAATTTCTCAAGTTAAGAAAATAGATATATAAATTCTCATTAAAAAGACACTATACCTTCATTCTTTGGTGTAAAGTCAGACTTCATTGTTGTATCACCATAGAAGTCTCCCCTTGGTAATGTTTCATTCTCCTTTGGCCGAAGCATTGATGTTTTTTCTTGATTATATGGAACATATGAATCCCTATAACCAGTAGTATCATCAAACTTTTCCTTGCTTGGCTCATAATTCCGATTAGGCCGAACTCTCCCTTGAAGTTGTGACAAACTAATTTTAAAAGAGAAATAAAATTCCTAAAAGAACCCACTCGTGCACATTAAAGTCTGAAGCGTATGTAGCTGATCCGTCGAATTTCCCATCTCCCGTTTTAAGATTGTTATCTGGAATTATTTTCTGGTTATTTTGATAATCCCATTTACGATAGTCGGTCTTGTAGACAGGCTCTCCAGCAAACTGGCCAGAATATAGCCTTTTCTCTCTTGGCTTGAATGGCTGTGCACGCTCACCAACCTTATCTTTAAGATTGTAAGAAATTAGAATAATAACCTATATATTGGTCCCTGAATTCGGTTGAGCCATCGAACGGGTCTTCTGTTTTAACATAACCGGACTTGTCGATTTTTATTCTCTCTGGGATTTCATGAGCCTGATAGTCTTTTCTAGGAGATGAAAATTCAGTAAGTTACTTATGAGTTGTTAAATCGTCAATTGGAGCATCGTCTGTGAGCTTATTCGATTTTGGAATGATAGGTTTAACCGGTTGTATTGCCTTTGAAATGTACATATCATTGTATTCTGATCCTCCTGCATAGTCATCGTTACCTAATTTCAAAGCCGAGTGTGGACACCGATGTTGGCTAGAGATGTTAATTGGTGACTCACCCACAATTACATATCTGACAAATACATAATTCTTTAGTCATTGATAAAAATTTGAATTTGTACTGATGACAATCACTATGACATTACTTCAACTTAAACAAAGAATTTCTAATCTATATAAACAAATAAATATGGCAACAATTCAAATTTGAATATTATTTGAGTCTATTTTTAAATTCCTTAAATCAATCAATAAAAATAATACTGTTAAATTTAACAATAGATTTTCGTGAGTCTTTTTTAATGCAAGAATTCAATAAAATCACTCGATTTATTCACGGTAATTTAATACAAAAAAATAACACAGCTACTTTGAAGTAATTATGAAAACTATAAGATAGATCATTTACCACCTCTATCTGTATATTAAGAAGTTTTTTTATAATTTTGATCACCGTCTCATTTTGAAATCAATAAATTTTCACCTTAAATTTCGGCACAAGCTTGAAATTCTTTTTAAAGTCTACTGAAAATTTTCAAGGGAATTTTATTTCCATAAATGAGAATTATGTAATTTATTTTTAGCTGCGTAGAACATGATTGAGTTAAAGCTTAAACATTTTACAATTTGACTTGAAGGCAAATATTTCTCTTTGAAAAATGAATCATAAAAAATTGGCCTATACGTTCATAAAAGAATTGATAAAACTTTTACATTGCATGCAGGAATTCGTTAGTACAAAGGTTCTAATATCAAAGGATATTTTTGTTAATAGTACCAGTGACAACATCATTTCATTAATTAGGAATGCTCGTATTTCTAATGATGATAAAGACTTTAAAAAATTGAAAAAATTTCTTAACCCCAATAAAAATATTACTACGAGTAGGGGTTATTTCGAGAGTTTCATGGCAAGATTAAAAAAACTTCATGTGAGCAGTCTATTGTTAAATTCAGGATGAAAACTCTTCTCTAGAAAGATTTTACTTTGTGACTACATCCGCTGAACACAAAAAGGATGGTAATAGTATCCTAAGTTATAGAAATAGGCCATATTTGAGCCTGTATCTTGAGGAAGATAAAACCTCTTTTGTAATAATTTCATTTTTGAATCATTTTCAAGGTTGCTGCCTTTAAAAACGGACTAGATGTCATATTCAAAAATCCAACCAAAGTTTTCAGCTTTCGGAATAACATCATTTTCTATGTAGGGCGGCGAAACCTTAATTTGCAACTCATAGATTTTGTGGAGTTCAAAACAAGCAATCTTGGTGATTCATATCTTCAAAAAGATGATTTTATTTATTGTCTGGTAGGAGCTTTAGTGAGTTCTTTTTCTAATTTTCTTTTTATAGAAATGGGAAGATAATACATGTGAATTGATTCAAACTTAATAATTCAGATTCGACAATAACTTTGAATGAAGGAGGGATTTGTCCAGAAATTGTAAGATATTATTATTCAGTGGAAAATGTGCAATCATTTCCGGAATAAAAATTTTTGTTTCTTTACCTTACCTTTGAGATGAAACCTTTGTTGATTTCAAGGTGTGAGAGGAATCAATCGATATTATTCAGGATCATCGATAGACCTTTCAACTACTTGATATAGATATCAAATTATCTTGAAATCCATTTGAAACTTTTAAAAATTATTTTGCAGGGAAGATTTGTTGATGTATTGCTTTATAGAAAACAGACAGAGGTAAGAATAATATTTATGAATATTTCTTCCAAAGATGAATGATGACCTTTCTAAAAGAGAACCTAAAAGAGATCCAATTATCGACGATGTGGTTAGCAAACACAATACTGATCAAACCACTGAAAAAAGGGAAATCGGAGTAAGTATCAATTAATCTAATAAAACTGAATATTATCTTCCGGAAAGTCGGGAGCAAATTTAATTTTTTGAATCTCATATAGTAAATTCTCATCTTCGTGTCAATTAGGTTTGTTTGTATTCGGGCCTATTTGATAAATATAATGTTTAGGAAAAAATTTCAAATTTTGATTTTCATGTTTTACTGCGTTAATAAATATATATTTCCTAAGAATGAAATAAACTTCACATCAAAAATATTCAGGAAATTCAAGAAAAAAAAGAATATATTCAAATTGTGGTTAACATTTCAAGAGGTCCTGGTTCAATTATTCTACCTATTACTGGAATTTGTAAAATCAAATTTTAATGAAATAGGAATATCTTAGAGATGTCTTGGACGATTTCGCAATTCTGATACTCAAAGCTGCTACCAGAGACGAGGTGGATCACTTTGAGCAATTAGCAACGCTTATCAATTCTAAGCCCACAACTAATGTGCAATACTTAAAGGGGTTTATGGACAAATTTCACTCAAGTCTTGTAAGTTTTCCAAATTTCACATGGTTTTTTTTCAGGCTAATCATCAAAGTGTGGAGAAATTATTTCAGATCACAACTCTCCAATCTAATGAAACAGAAATGGAGCTTAATTTCTTGCATTTAAATCTGAGTACGGAACAAACTACCCTTGTAACTAATATGATTACTCAATAATTCCACAGGTTGATGCAATCAAAGAAGGAACAGATTCTAAGATATCTAAACTTCAAAAGTATATTGTAATCTATGTTTCCAGACAAATTGATTCGTCTGAACTAACAGAATTTTGTGAGTTTGACACCAAACAACTTGGTGATAGATACAGTGGAATGGAACATGCCATTTACAAGCTGATCGGAGTTGTTGTGAGTAAAATATCTCATTCAATCTTTATAGCTTCAAACAGTGACTAATGAAGACAAGTGTAACTCTATACTAATTAAAAGTTGAATTCAGATTTAACAAAGACTATTAAAAGCGATAGAGCCAAGCGCATGTTAAATATAGATGCCTGTGATGGAGAATTCACTTCCTTTGATGTATGTTAAAATGTGATTATTTTAGATCAGATATTTTTACCAGATCTGAGATGCTCTGAGAAAAATAATTCATACTTTTCTCTAGCTTGAGGACTTGAATCTCACATAAAGGGTTTCGTTTTCGATTAGTAGAAAGACCAACACGATTTCGATTTTAAGAGAAAAAGGGGTAAATTTCTCTAATTATAAAAAATTACCTTTTGTATAAAATCGCTTTGAAAGTTTATTCCAAAAACCGAAAAATGTCGAAAAGATTATTTTTTCAAAATACCCACATCGAAGTAGGATTTTAATAAGAAAAACTGGTACCAAAACAGGTGGAGAAGCCAGGAGTAGGAAAATTATTTTGACCCATGATGGACCATTGGAAGCTTAATAACGGACCTTTATTCAAAGCCTATTCCTGACGTTTCGGTACTGAGTTAGCCAAGTACCTTATTCCTATTGGTCTAGAATCTGGACTCCAGATCTGAAAAACCATTCAAAAGTGAATGAATCTTAAGAACAAACAGATGATTTGTTGTAAAACCAAACTAATTATTTCAGATTGTTAATTTAATGTTTTTCTTAAATTATAAGGTTTGATATAAGCAAGGAAAAAACATTTGCTTATTTTTAAAAACGGGATATTATTGCATTTTCAGGTCATTTTTGTAATCAAATTTAAAGTTAAGATTTTTTGTGAATCTTCTAAAACATGATTTTATCATAGGGAACAAATGCTGTTGTATTGTTATATGAATTTCAAGTAATTTAAATATTTTTACAGTTAAAAAAATTCTATTTAGTAAACGAATTTTTTAATCAATTTTTCACTTGAGTGTTTTTAATCGAGTTGAGGGGTTAATGCCTCACATTCTCGAAAAGATTCTAAGCCTCAAATATTCTTACAGACTACTCAAGGTCTCAGTTAAAACCAGTTTCAAGCAAAATTCTAATTTTTTCTATTAAAAAATAGCCTAATCAGTGTACGAATTGCAAGAAATCTTCATTGTTGATCTAGTGACAAATATCATTAAGGTCTTACACGTATTTTGAGACGTATCTTTAGAGTTTCAACGTCATACAGTTAAATTTTCTTTTAATAATTTAAATAAAAATCTTGATTCGTATTTAATAGAGAATGCTCACAAATTGTATCACCCATTAAACTCTAAAAAAGGTATTTTAAGTGACTAAAGTCGACAAATGTTGAAATTTTACATCTCTCACTTACAGTCAATTTCAAAAATTTGAGAATTCAGGTGAAAAACCAATTTAGAACCAAAATAATGAAACGAACAATGTTGAGAAGGAAAGTCGATTCTCATTGGTCGTTGGAATGGAGCAATATTATTGGCTAACAGGTTTAGAATAAAACAAAATCTAGAAAGGGCAAAGAGGATGACTCGCAGCGTCATGTGTGAAATTGACTGTATATCTTAAAATGATCACCAATTATTATAACTCTCATCAATATTACTCAAATTTTTAATAAAATTTTTTTCAGGAGAGTATTGCTCAGGAAATCTTATTTGTTGATGACCTGGTTGTCTTATGATTGCTTGAAAATTTTGTTAATAAATCATTTTCTGAGGTTGGTTTTATTTCTTTCTGATAAATAAATAAAGTATATTTTTATTTATTCTATGAATCTTCAATAAGCTCACTAAAAATCTCTATAAACAAATTCATGTTGCAACTAAGAGAGTTGTAAATATTTGTGAAGAATGTGATACCAATTTTTTCACAAATAAGGCCTTTATCTATGACATACTCATCAGTGTGACACGTGCCATATGAGTACATATTTGTTTTAACCAATGATTGTTTAGTTTTAAATTTGCAAAATTTCACTTGGTGTATGACACTGATGAGTATGCCCGAAATAAAGGCCTTATTTGTGAAACAACTGGCATAACATTTTTTCTTACTCAATATGACCTAGGTGACACAGTATAAGCAAGAAAAGGCAACAATTTAAATTTGATTATTATTTGAGTATATTTTTAAATTCTATGAAATCTATCAATCCGTCTCCATTACAATCGGCCTCATGCATCATTCGGTCAATCATGCTATCGCTGATTATTTCTCCAATACTGTTCATTAAAATTGACAATTCCTTTCGACTTATATAGCCATCACCGTCACGGTCGAATACCTTGAAAGCCTGTCGATAAATATGATCTGAAATATCACTGCTGCTGTGAACCTTAAGAATGGATTGCGCACTTATATTTTCATTATTCTCTATCAATGCATCCGATATCATATGCAAGAATTCAATAAAGTCAATCGACCCATTCCCTATAATTTATATGATAATAAAAATTGTACATATACTTATAAGTAAATATGAAACAAGATTGAAAATTTACCGTCACTATCTGCATGCTTCATGAGCTCTGTCAGATCATCCATATTACACTCCTGACCGATCTTGGAGAATGCCACTCTGAACTCCTCCAGAGTTATTGTACCATCACCGTCTTTGTCGAAAAATGCAAACGACTCTTTAATATCTTGAGAGAAAAAGAAACTTGAGTTTCATTCATATGAATATTAGGAATCCTAATTTAGGATAAATTTATATTTTTACGATAATATTTTCGAATTTCATCAAGAATATTATTTCTATGGGTTTCTGAACTCATGGGAAAGGTTAAAGACGCATATTATGATGATAATTGTTATATTCAGACTCTAACCCGGTAATGATATAAATTGTATTACAATGCATTGAGCCCTTCCTTTGGTCAATTTTGGATGGTTGGTTTCTCGATATGAATGTGGGCATGGGAAGAATTTTTTATTTGTTTGATATATTGAAAATAACTCTAAAACTATCTAATTTTACTACCTTCGATCAAAAAGTCAGAGTGAATTTTTTTCTTTTTGGTCTGATCCTAATTTCTATGTGGATCACATATTATTTTGCTGAAATTCTGATTTTTCAGTTTTGACTTTTAACCTTCTGAGATTTAATCTCGATCGGAAAAAATCATTTTCCTTTCTTAAATGATCTTTCTCGAGATATCATTCATTTGGTTCGCAATAAAAAGATAACGTTAGCATCAAATTTAAGGCGAAGACTATCTCCAAATTAACCCCAATGACCGATAGAATAATCTTAATTCCCAACAACTTTGGTATATACAGACTCTTTTCTTTCAAGTTTAAATCCAAGGTTCGAATTGCATTGGTTTTCACTGGAACAGAGTTAAAAAAACTTTTTCATGTATCATATGATGTTGTAATTTCAATATAATTTTTTGATTTCAAAACAAAGAAAAGGCTTTAAAATAAAATAAAAATCTTTTTTTCTGGTTAGAAAACCTCATGAATTAATATGAATTGAAAACAGAGCAAGCTATAAATGAATGGATTATTTGATCAAAATATCCCCTTGTGATATTTCTACCAAAAGAGCTATAAAAACTAATTTTACTATCAATAGAATCTCTCTCTTGTTAATATCCCGTTTGATTTGGTTACATGTTGAGAAAAAAAGAAATAAATTCATTCATGTTTTAATGTATCAAATTTTGCTATCGAAATTGGACACTGACAATTATAATGGTTTGTTTATTCCGCATCGATCTGGTTTTAAAGCAATAAATAAAATTAATAAACATTACAGATTAAGTAAACGAATCTATTGAGATATTCATTTAACTTTTTTCTCAATAAGAATAAACAAACAAATCTGGTCAATTACCAAAGATCTTGATAAATTGCCAATTTTGGTTCATGAACGAGATCATTAATTTGACCTTTTTGCTACAAGCAACCAGTATTTTTGATTTTTTAATGGACAAGGTACTAGAGTCGTCAAAGAGCTCGTTTATCCTTTTCTAAATACTGGGAGAACACTAATTGCTGATAACTTTTTCAGTTCTATGGAATTAGCAAAGTATTTGCTGTCGAAAAAATCTACATTCGTTGGCACAGTTAGAAGAAATCGGGCTATCTTGCCGAAAGAATACCAATCTATAAAAATTGAACCTGATACCAAGCAACATATCTTCTTGATATACATAAAGAAAAATAAACTGGTTGTCAGGCTTTCAACTCTTCATCGAGAAATTGAGTCAGAGCAAATTCATAAAGCACCTGAAATCATACAATACTATAATGAATCAAAAGGTGGAGTGGATGATATAGTTGGAAACTATAGTTGCAGAAGAAAAACATTCAGATGGCATTTCTTCTGGAATCTTCTAGACATAGCATCCTACAACTCATATGTTCTTGACTCTATGAAGTGGCCAGAATTCCTCCATAAAAATAAAAAACAAGCTTGTAGAATATTTTTGAAAGAACTAAGTTAAGAAATGATGCAGTTTCACCAAAAGACTAATCATCAAGAAATCAACTCCAAACGTAGAAAGCCAAAAATTTCTAGATGCACATTATGTCCTAGAAAAATGATCGTAAAGTTAAAACAAAATGCATTGAATGTTCTAGTGTTGTATGTTCTGAACACATGATTAATTTATCTATAGATTATAGTGCAAAATAAATTATTTACACTTTCGAAATGTAATTACAGTGAACTTCCTAAAAAAAGTATATAAAGAAGAGGAACTGTATTACTGATGGGGTGTTCAAGACCCCAAAAACCATCTATGCGATATTTTAGGTTGACCGGGTGAGGCTTAAATATAGATCAATCGATCTGAAAAATATCTCAAATGAAAGAGGGTTTAAAATAAGATTTACTATTTTCGACGAAATTATCTTATTACTTCAAAAATCGATGAATTTTTAATAAATATCTTATGTCTAAACGGTCACCAATGAAATCGACGATAAAATAGGTATTTCATCATATATTTGATCGTGTATTTCGCATTCCTCGCTACGAAATCAAATTTTCACTCAGTTTTGGAACCGACTATAACTTCAAAACAAAGAAACCCTCTCAAGGGAAGAGCTGATAAACTACGATGACCTTTTGTAAGTTTTCATTCATCTCTTCAAGGCAATATGGTTTCAAATGGGAAAAATTACAGTTAATTGCAAAGGAAAAAATGAAAAGTCGGTTTAGATTAAAATCTTAAACTTTTATGAAAGAGATTCATATCAGATCCTCATAGACCATTAAAGCAAACAAGACTTTGATCTAAGCTAAACAAATTTTCTCATCACTCATACAAATTGGGTGAAAACTTTAGAATTCAAAATAATCTAGACTACATTATTTTCTATTGAAAAGAAAGGTTTAGGTAGAGTAATACCTTTGAAACTAAGATAGCCAAGAGCCTTTTTCATTGGTTGACTCATTTCGTCTAGAATAGATAAGTGTAGAATCTAATTAAGAAATTTTTATCAAAAAGATTTTTGTGTCTACCAATCGAGTCGATACTTAATGTTGGTTAAAAATAATCCCACCTTGGTGAAATAACCCTTATCTCTATAGATTTATAAGGAAAAAGAAAAATAACAAAGAATATTATCCATTAGAAGTATAGATTTTAGCATTGAGTTTTTAATAATTAAAGATTTGAAGATTAACAAAACAAAAATTGAGAATCGATTTTCTCTAATGTGCTCAAATCCTTATTGTGTATTGGTTATTTTATTCAGAAAGTGAATTTTAACCATTTAAATATACTACCCCTATATTAATCATCTTATCCATAAAAATTGGATTGATTAATCATGGAGTTATACGTTACCATGAGTTAGGGAAATCAGTATGTTATCCATGTTTTTGCACATTTACTATACATAGAAGTTAAACTGAAATCAAGTAGTTTCGTCCTTATTCTGAGCAGGAATAACTGGAAAATAAAATCTCGGAACATGCAATTTGTGGGAGTTATAAAATTATTCTCTCTGTAGAAAGGCGAAATTCCGGTTGCCAAGGTATAAATTTTCAGCTCACTGTACAGAATAATTGAGTGTAGTTATACACAAATTATAGATTAATTACATAATCAGAGATTGTATATTTTTCTCTATAGAAGAGAAATAGATAAATTTTGAACAAATCAAGGTTTCCATCACATTAGTTTATTTGAAAATCTATTTGTAACCTCATGAAAAAATTTAAGCAAAAGACAGGGGAATCAATAGTTAATGACATGATTTTAACCATTCCTATGAAACTACTCATTTCATTGTTGAAATTTAGCAACGTTTGATCTTCAAAAAGATATTGGCTAGCCAGACGTTTCGATACTGTTACAATCAAATATGTTCTTCAATGGATAAGATCCTTGTAATTTGACACCCTCTAGAGAGGTTTTTAGATGGGATTGAAGAAATCTACTTTTAAAAATGAAGATTTTAGATCAAAATAATTTCCCTGTCTACATTCCCTTTCATACTTTGTAATCAACTCGATATTTTTCCATGTTTTTTTCTTCTAATGATTTATCAGGGTAAGGAAACTTTTCAAAATTATTTTGAGTTAGAAAATAGCCCGAATAGTCTTTTTTTGTTACATCTTCTCAAGCTTTTATTTGGGATTTCTTCTCGATTGAACGGAGAGAAGAAAGACTCATCCTTCATTTGTTTCAAGACAACTGAAATATTAGTGTAATTTCTCCAATCTTCTGAAAGGAAATTGTAATGGATAACTCCATGAAGCATAAATGGCTCTATTGCTAATGATACTCAAACTCTTTTTACTTTTCTACAACAATCTACAGTTCTTAAGTACCCCTTACTGGGTACAATTTAGTTTCAAGATAATTATCTTTACATTGGGGTGTGTTGAAGTAAATTTATCGATTTACCATAGAGAAGATGAACAATCTACTCAAATACAATGAGATTTGAATAGTTAACACTAAATCGTTTACATCTAACAAAGTTAAAATTAGACTTTAAAGTTTCAAAATTATCTAATGCTTGAAAACTTTTTGAATTGTGAGCTATTTACCTTACACAGGAAAGTAAATTTAATAGAAGAAATAAATTTGAAATTTCCTAAAGAATCATATTTAGACAGTGATTTTGAACCTTGAAACCAAAAAGATTATCTGATAGTCTCAGTAATGAAACTTTCAGAATACTCCTGAAATACTGTATTGGTTATGTTGAAGATTTCAGATTACAGCATCAGCTTACAGGACCGAAACAATTTTTCTATTCAATGATTTTCCTATGATGATAGCTTTGATAAAAATGGTTTTCACAAATTATTCATCCCTAAAAGCTGAAACTTCGTTGAAGGGAATCCGAATGAATGTCGAATATGAAAATCTAGTCTCTATCATTAGCTGAGCACTTTTTCAAGTAATGGGTTTTCTACAAATAACTCACTTATGTCACAGACTAGAAGGCGAGCCATATCAAAAACAAGGAATCAATTTCTAACCAATGAAAAGTTGACTCAGTTTTTTAATCATTTTAAAAAAGAGATAATTTTTTGTTCGTGATGCCCATTATCAGATAATTCTTCTAATGAATTTTTCACAATGATAAATTTCATTTCAATGAGTTTAATTCTTTTTTTTGATAATAGGATTAACTAAACATTACAAAGCAAAATGCGTTCTTACCAAATATATCGAGTAAGAATTGCTCTATAGTGTGAAATTCGCAATGAGAATTGTAGGGAGAGATTTCCCCATAAATAATTCAAGACATGTCGACACTGCATTCGGATTGTTCCCGAAGCAAACTTGGTGAAAGTTCACAGTCAGACTTGGTCTTCTTGCGTTAGTGGGAGGTGATCGTTAAAACTACGAACTTGAACTGAATGCATTTTTATTTGAATTAAAGATTTATTGATTAAACAAATATTTTTATCAAATATTCATTGCGTCAAAAGGCAAATATAGATAATAATAGCGGTAAAGCTTTCCCTTCCAGGTTAGAGCCCCGCTCTTCTTCGAAAAACTAGCAAATTTCAATAATTAATTTAACATTTGGTAAGGTAAAAAAATCTGAGCATATTTTTCAGGCTAAAATATCTGCTTTAAATACTTTAAACTAAGAGTTTTTTATATTTATTAATATGTTTATTTTTTTGGTCTGACTAGAAATCCACAAATAAATTACCCTTTTAAAATATAGATTCAAGTTTATCGACAAGAATTGAACACACTTCTGCTAGTTAATAAATTCCTTAAGAAGTAAAGCAGTGTTCTATTCCAGGTTTTCATTAGGTTATAAATAAAAAAAGTTCTAGAATTGTACGTAAATATACATTTTTTCCTATGAAACCCACTAGTTCAAAAGTAATTTTAATTTTATTCTTAATCTGTGGATAGGAATTTTGGAATTTTTCATCAGAAACGTCAGAAAATGATGGAAATTTGAAAAATATGACTTAGTGAAAATTATTCTAAGATCGACCTAAATTGTATTCTAATCAATATTACATAGTAATTATAATTAATGGTTAAAAAGGGGACTGAAAATAATTCTCTGGCTGAAAAAAAGATAATAATTCTCTTCTGTAATTTATTATGAGGAGGAATAATTTTCAATGCGGTATCTCTTATCTGATCTAATGAAGGCGACATGATATTGCATGATTTATATGAGATATTAAAATATGGGACACATAAATAGAGATCATTTTTATTAATTCTGTGCAATACGACTACATTTGGCTATCTGGCCAACTCCTCTAATGGTTTTATTGGTTTTGATAAACTTTTATTCAAAAGACACACTGTAAGCGAATGAAAACTATTTATCTTTATTCCGCATTTATGGGTTTTAATTTCTACATAAAATTTGAGTTCAAACAGAATAAAATGACACTATGCTGAAAGAGGAACTTCCAGAGTAGGAAGCCTCGATTAATGAAATGACCAACATAGAATCATAATTGCTCATGTTAATCTTTTAAAAGTTTTTTTATTCTCCAGATGATATTTTATTCATCTTGTGTCACCGGTCAAAATGAAGTCTATTCGAAAACTGTGACATCCGTTAATCCAAAAATGACGATCCTGGAGGAGTTATTACTACATCTGGAACCGAAACTAAATGACCACCTTCTTTTGAGAAACTGTGATATAATTTTATGTATATTTTTTGATCTATTCATATTGAAATGTATGCGATAACATGAAAATTCATGATTAGCCTTACATCTTGAACGAACTATTTGGAGGTTATAAAAGTAAATGATAAGTTAATAGAACAGATTAGCAGCCCCAAATTCACGGAAGAAGTTTGTTTATAAGCTGATTATTGCTGATAAATCCTAATCCAGGTTAATATGCCGCATTCTACAGAGCATTTGAATGAAACAATTTTTAGTGGTTTTGATTGTAATAGGTGTTATTTTCAATAGATTTTCCACAGATTTTTATTTAAAAGAAATAATTATGCTATAATCTGGTACAAATTGAAGTTTGATGATTTTTAATCTGGAATCTTAGGTGAGTAGGACATAAAAGTTCTGCAGCGTAGTCAAAGTTTAATTGATGAATAATTTTGATAAAATAGCATTTACAATTCTTGGCTTTTGAAATTGTTAGAACATGATCTTTAGTACTAAGTTTAGAATCGTAGTTAAGCCCGATGTCATCCGAGAGATTAATTGGAATTCTATGTGAGAGGGCCATGATCTTTATCTTCGAATGATTAAGAGAAAGACCGAGTCAGGAGAGAGACATTTCAATATGATCCAATTCGCTTCTTTTTCCCTTACGAGAGTGAGTTAAATTTTAAATATTATCTGAAATATCTGATAGAATCATTAGAATGTTTAACTTGTGGGAAGACCAGGTTAAAAAGAGCTCCAGATTTATACAATATAGCCATTTATGAAGAGAAAGCAAGCCTCATTCACTGTATAAATATCCATCCAGAGCATGCCTCAAAAAAGGCTTCTTCATAATGGCACTTTCCAATCGTCGACCAATGTTTCAATGAATTCTCACTAACATCCTGAATATTTTGGTAACCAAGACTTAGTTATTGAATAGGTATCTATTCCTGGATTCATGATGGATTCCAGATCAATTTCGTCAAATTAACATCTCGCTTCTAAACTGAACTTTCCCAAGTGAACTGCTCAAAAGCTGAGATCTCTCCCAAACGAGAAAAAGCAAACATATTTCCTATCTTCATTTTCGACCGAATGGTCAATAGAATCTTTGATCATCTCATTTCAAACAAGATTGATTTTTCCAATTTTATTGATAAAGAATTTTCAAAAATTAAAATCTTAGAGTCTACACCAATATTTTTTCCCTGTTACTGCTTGGAATTTTAAAACTAGAATAAACTTTTTCTCTCCAACTATTTATTTACATTCTTTAGACTGATAAAATAAAATTTGAACAGACACTTGAAATTGACAAGTGGCAGATGTACTTGGAAATGGATATGGATCAAATGTCGAAAAATTTACAATAAAGAATTAAAAATTTAGATTTCATTGAATTAGGTATCTTAAATTTCTTGAAATTTATTTTAAAGTTGTAGTAGTATTTTGAAAGAGTATAATTGTGTTCTTCCGGAAAACCATACAATAGTTATGATAATCAATATCTATCTGATCAAAAATATTTTTCAAAATACTACTACTTGTTAGTATGGATAATTTCAATTTATTATTTTGCCACTACAATAAGTTAAATTGTCAAGCGTATTTGAAGCAGCATCAAACCTAAATGATAAAGGACCTGAGCCTGAGGACTTGAAACTTTTTAATTTTTTGTTTTTTTTTGAATCATGCTTGATGCAACTACGCTTTCTAAGCTCGATAAATCCAACCTTATCGGTTTTATACTTTCTTTGCAAAGTCAGTTATCAATCGTTACTCATTCCACTGCATCACTTGTTGCTGCCGCTCAACCAAATACATCATCGATTAAAGGGACTACTGTTTCTGCCCTGAGACTCAAAAGATCCAAAAATTTTCATCAAGCTCATCTATCTCCTCACCAAAACCGTCTAATTCGATTCTTGCTCACATAAAGACCAACTCCAATGAATTAGCGACAAAGATCCTCTCAACCATTCAGAAGCATGCTCCACTTTACCTTTCATCATATAAAGAATCTACATCCAATAAACAAGGGGGTTTTACTATCTCAATCAAAGAAAATTTCTATCTTCCTAGCCAAATCGTCCAAAATATCCATAAAGAGCTTTCTCCAGCTATGTTGTCGTATGTCTTCTTCGTTCCCCTGAACATCGCTTTAGATTAGCATGGATTGCTGCAAGAAACAAACGTGTCAATCCAAGAGACCAACTCTCAGATCCTAGGCAATCAACCGGCCCCTCTTCATCCTCCACACTACCCAATTCTCATATTCCTATTACTCCTTCAAAGCCCAACCAGAAACGTGTCTTATCTTTTTCAGACCCCCAAGAAAATAAGCTTTTTCGCCCTGAATAATATTATTCTATGGAACGCCAGATCCCTCTTGAACTCGATATTTTCGGTTATAACCGAATCATGGCTTAAACCCTATCACCCATCTCAAGAATTTGCCATTCCAGGTTACTCCTCTCTCCGATGTGATCGAATCTCCCATAAAGGAGGTGGAGTCATTGCTTTTGTTCACAACTCTATCTCTGGGTCAATTGTTGGTACCTCTCAATCTACCTCAGAAATCCTTTCTTTTACAATTACTGCCTCAAATGTTATTGATCAGATTTTTTTACTATATAACCTCCCCCCCCACCTGCCTCTCCTGCTTCTCAAAACTCCATCATCAAATTTATAAAGAATAATTTATCAACCACAGCTGGCTATCATGTTATTTGTGGGGATTTTAATCTTCCCAGCTAGTCACTAGTTGGCCTGGATTTTTCCTCTCCCATCAACTCTCTCAATTTGTCTCAAAACACTGCTTTCACTATAAGAAAAGTATCGGATACTTTTCTGTACTTTTTCTATTCTAACATACCTGGCATTTACAACTCCAGCTGCTACCCTGTATGATCATCTGATCATCGAATTCTCAATGAGAATTTCTCATTTTTTCCCTTTCGAACTTTTGTCCTTTTGACACGAATAATGCTCATTATGTAACTGATATTTCCAGGTTTATTTCTCTCTGTATTATTCATTTTTGCCCTGATTTTAATTTCCCTCTCTTTTGTACACTTATTTAAAAACTCAGCAAAACTCTCGAAAAATAGTTCCCTCTCTTCATCTCTATCCTCCCAATCTCTCTTTGAGTTATCCATCAAAGGGGACTTAAAGACTCATCCCAAGAGAGCTTGTAGCAAAATCAAAAACCTTGCTAATTTATCATCCACAATAAATAGGAGGGATTGGTTGTTTTTCTCAAGGATCATGATCATTGTTTCCTCCTAACGTATCTATCCATCGTTGGTTGCCCACTTAGACTTTTACGTTTTCTGCCCTTCTTAGTTATTGCAGGTGCAGGTTTCCTACCATTTCCATTTCCGCTAATTACAGGCTCAGAATAAAAATTATTCCAATTCCCAAGTGCTCCATAGCTATTGGACTCCCTTCCGACTTTAGACCGATTTCTAACCTCCCAATTTTTCTTTCAATCAGGGACAATTTTATCAATTCTCACTTGAAAGCTATAAATCTCTGATGCTACTCAATATGGATTCGTTCAAGGCCAAAGCACTGCCACAAATGACGATATCTCAAAGGCTTTTGACAAATTACTTTTCAATGTCATCAAAAATTCTCTCGTAATAAATAAGGTTAACCCCCACATCATTAACCTTACTCTGGAAATCCTGCAAAACCGGTCTCAATATGTCTCCTTCAATGGATCTATATCGGCCCTATCCCAAATAAGTTCCGGGGTCCCACAAGGATCCAGAATTGGGCCCACTCTGTTCAATCTTGTTTTTGCCCAGATCTCTTCTTCATCTCCTGGTGTCACAT
The DNA here is from genome assembly GCA_012064415.1 of Gyrodactylus bullatarudis. Classification (NCBI taxonomy): domain Eukaryota; kingdom Metazoa; phylum Platyhelminthes; class Monogenea; order Gyrodactylidea; family Gyrodactylidae; genus Gyrodactylus; species Gyrodactylus bullatarudis. The sequence goes on from SSNU01000059.1 coordinate 51,356, forward strand.
ATTTTAAATATGCTGATGACATCAAGATTTTATGCCCCATCAATCAGAACTCTGACTCAATTCAACAAGAGCTCAATAACTTAGATTCACTCGCTCAAATTGGACTATCCCTTCTCAAAACTAAAATTCTCTGTCTTTCACCCAACATTCTTCTTCCCTTATTGGTATCTCAGATAAAGAGCCTGGGACTCAATTATAATAATAAACCTGACACCTCAGTTCATGCTGTAACCATCCTCAAGTCCCTAAAAATCAAATCGTACTTCCTTCGAAAATTAGTACATGCGCCAGACCTAAGACTGCTGTTATTCAAACTATGTATTTTGACCCATCTCGACTACGGAGCTTCGTTGTTATGTAACCTTCCTGTGGGGACAATTGAAAAACTGAAACTCTCGAGTATCAGTTCCTCTGATCTTGTTTTGGCCCATATTCGTACAGAGAACTTCTCAACAGATCTAATCTCTACCCTATTTGGATGAGAAGGATAGCCTCTTCTGCAGTATTTTACCACAAGATTCCACTCCTCCTGACCACTGTTATCATCTACGTTCCTCAAGAGGTTTTACTATACTATTGAGTACTCTGCACCCTCTCAGACAGAGATTCCAATTAAATTTTAACGTTTTAAAAACCAGAAAATTATCACAAACTTTGTACCAGATACACATAACTATTTTACTAATTTTTTCAAATAAAAATCTTATTTATTTATTATTAGAAATAAAGTTTTCTAGTATTTTTGAGTTGGATTTAGTATAATAAGTCTACTTAGTAGTACTTATGAAATGATTTATTAAGAATATAATCAACTACGTATATAAAAATTAAATAAGCGTTAATTTCTCAATTAACTCACACTCATATTGTTCTGAGGATATTTTCTTCTCCAGTAATATCCTTTTGATCTTTTCTTCTTCTCCACTCATTAGATTTTGAAATATTGTTTTGGAATTAATTAAACAAATTGATTTATGACTATCTAGAATTTGTTAAGCTAGTTAAATTGAAAGTGGAAATTTGATTACATGTTTCTCTCTAATGTCTAATTCTTCCTTTTCCTCTGTTAAAAAAGTAGGTTTCGGTATTCATTTATTAAAATTTTCAATCTTTCCATAGAATGTTGATCCTGAAACTCTCTACACAATGCTTGAGTGTATTGGAAAGGGATCTTTTGGGGTAGTTCATAGAGGAATTGACAAAAGGACCCAAGAAACTGTCGCCATTAAATTGATAGATCTTGAGGAAGCTGAAGACGAAATTGATGATATTCAACAAGAAATATCACTATTATCCCAGTGTGAAAGTCAATATATTACAAAGTATTATGGTTCCTATTTGAAAAACACAAATCTATGGATCGTTATGGAGTATCTCGGTGGAGGTTCTGTCCTTGATTTAATGCGTGTAGTCCGTATTGAAGAACCATATATTCCAATAATTTTACATGAAGTTTTGAAAGGTTTGGACTATCTACACAGTCAGAATAAAATTCATCGTGATATCAAAGCTGCAAACATTCTCCTTTCTGAATCGGGAGAAGTAAAAATAGCAGATTTTGGAGTCGCCGGTCAACTCACTAGTACAACAAGTAAAAGAGTCACATTTGTCGGCACTCCTTTTTGGATGGCCCCTGAAGTTATCAGAAGTTTGCAATACGACTTTAAAGCTGATATTTGGTCTCTCGGTATAACGGCCATTGAAATGGCTAAAGGAGAACCTCCATACTCAGATTTACATCCTATGAGAGCGTTGTTAAGTATACCCAAAAATCCTCCGCCTCAGTTGACTGGTAACTTTTCAAAGACTTTTAAGCATTTTGTTGATTCTTGCTTAATCAAAAATCCTAATGATGTGAGTTCATCCATTAATTTGCTTTTAATAAGTGTTTAAAGTCTGTCTGTATACTTTCTAGCGACCTATAGCTAAGGAACTTCTTAAGCACAACTTTATTAAGAAACGTGGAAAATTATCTCTTCTTGTTGACCTTATTGAAAGACAAAAGCTTTTGAAAGATAAAAACTTTTACAACGATGACTATGAAGATACTGATCATGGGTAAGTTATTTACAAGATATTTATAATTTTATAATTACATGAAAATATTACTCATCAATATCGTATTCATTAGTAGTCGGAAGAGAATAAAACTTTGAGATCTCAAAAAATGTTCTTTAGTTTTATTGCTGATTGATTAAATTATTCTTCTTTTTATACTATTTTTCTTTCTTTGAAGAACTGTTAGACCTGGTAAGGATGTGGGTGCAAATTCTAATAGTAATGAATCCAAAGAATCTGAAGACTTTAAATGGGACTTTGGTACCCTCAAGCCTATTGAAGTTCCGTCTCCAAATATTAAAAAGAATAATCCAATTGAGGAAGTCAAAAAAGTCAATGATTTAACTAAGAAAAATTCTTCTGGTAATCAAGTGTGAGTTTTATTCAGGAAAATAACCATTTATTTCTCATTAATTAACTGTGTTTTTAAAGTAACCTTTCAACATTTGGGGTACAGCCAAACTCAAGTGATCCTATTCTACGTGCTAAGCATATTGGTAAACAGCCAGATGCCAAATCAGCAATTCCTGTTTCTGGTGAGAATATACTCTACCATAAACTTTTTATATATGTTTAACTAAGCTTACTAACTTGTCTATAGACTTCCGTCGTCCTGTTTCCATGATACAAAATTCAAAAGGAAACCCTAAACAGTCTCCTGCAAAAGTTTCTGATGTAACCAAGAACCTCATCATTCCTGTTTTAAGAGAAGTAAGAATTTTAGCAATTTATGTAAAAAATTTATGTTTAACAAAATTCCAATTTTTTAACATTATTCTAGTTACAAAAAGTGTATAGTTCTGTTGCCAGCGGGTTCTCAAATCATCCTCTGGATCGACTTGCCGATACTTTTATAAAATTTGATCAAGCCAACCTTATACCAAGCGATACAGGTGTCTCCGTCACAAACCAAGCATTCCTCACCAAAGTTTTTGACTCAGTTTTTGCATTGAATCCCCAGATTTCTGTCCAAAACAAAGAAATTGTCATGCAGAAAATTAAGGGAAATTTAATTGGGCAGGATGATCTTCCACTTCAACCTTAGGGACCAGTGCTTTGTGAATTGCCAAAAGGAAAATTTTCCATTTACACAAAAACTAATCTCTTAACACCGGAATTTTTTCATTTTTGATTAGTAATTTATAAACCCTTCAACATATTCATGATTTCTTTTCTCTTCTCTTTATCCTCAGAAGGTGTTGATTTATTACTGGATATCAACATTTTATCCAAATTTCTAACGTTTTCAACAGCTTTCTTATCATTCGGCTTAAAATGAGTAATGCGCTTGAGTTTCTTAGAGTCCTTATGACCGAATCCTAATCGATCTCGTTTAAGCAATGTTGGAACAGGATATCGATTTCCATTCTTATTAGGACCAAGACCTTCATCTGTGGTGTAGTCCCAACCCATTTTAGATATAATCTGATATCCCTTGTTCCCTTGACATGTGAGGTATAATGGAGGCTTAGATTTATCTTCAGTATTCATAAGTTTGGTTAAATGAGCCACAGATCTATCATGAGAATTTTTGTCGTTGACTGAAATGCAACAAATATGACAGAATTCTTTCTTTTTTTCCTCAATAATTATAACGTCATCTTCTAGAATTGATTCCTCGTAGTACGATTTTAGATTCAAATCTTTAAGAAGTGGATTCCTGTTATCGGTTGAAGGAGAATGAGGCTTAGTTTCTTTAGCTTTAACAAAATTTACATAATTCATCTGAAAAATTTATATTTGGATAATTCAAGTTAAAACTTTCAAGAATTTTCGTAATTTTTTATAAATTAGATACAATTAAACAAAGTATAGTTTATTCATGGCTGGTTTTTAATAACTTTAATTAATTGTTCTGAAGTTCGGAATTCGAATTTAAAAATTCTGAACTTTTAATTCAAAATTACTTATTTTTCTTTATATTGTATTTACTCGTGAGTAATTTGTATAAATTATAAACAAAAAACTTTTCATATTAAAAATAATTATTTTATTTATCATTTAATCAATCAATTAGTAAAAGTAGATTTAATCGGAATTCAATCAACCTTTTTCCAAAGTTTTCAGATAAAATTGAAGAGAGTTCAGGTTACATGCGTCTCATCCACTGAGGAAGGTACTTGACTATCTCAGTACCCTAAACATCCGAAAGAGGCTTTGAAAAAAGCCTGAAACGTCTGAAAGAGAAAAATCAAATCTACTGACTTTAACTTTGACCAAAGTTTATTTCACAATCAAAGAGCAAAAGTGTATGTCTAACAGTTGGACTCTAACTCAACTGATCTCAACATTTAGAATGTGAATGATTTTTCAAGGAAAAAAACCATCATATATAGACACAAACTTGTGGAGACTCTCTAGTGGAGAAGATGAAACAGATTCGTACAAAATGTCAAAAAAACTAAAACAAATAAAAGCAAGCAACATTTGAGTGAGTGTATTTGAAAAAGTAATTTTACCAAAAAAATATTTCTTAATCTAAGGCATATGTTCATCTAATTTCTTACCCAGGAGAACAGGACAAATAAACATTTCTAAATGAAGGAAGGAAGAATAAACTTTTTTTTCCAATGAATTTGTAACCTGATCTTTACAAATAGACTAGAAATCAATTTATTTAATAATAAGTCTCACACAGCTCTAAAATTTAGAGTATAAATGAGTTCCAAAAACCAAGGAAACACTGAGCACAAATTTGAGGAAAAAAATTTCTACCCAGCTGATTTAAACACATTTAGTGTAGTTTATCATGCTGATTACGAATCTGGTAATCATTTTGAATATAAAAGTAAATTGCGATCACAGCATCAATGAATAAAGTATCAATCTCTTCGTCTATTTGAGTGGATGAAGCATCAACTTAATATCTTAAAACAGTAAATTACAACATTCAATCAGGGCAATACATATAACGGGATGGGAGACAAACTCTTAAGTTGGCCTTGCGGTGTCCAAGTGTCTGAGGGGTCTCAATTAAGTCTATGCCTGCTATACATGTTTGGATTGTTTCTCTTCTAAACCTAATTGACATGAAGATAAGAATCTACTAGTTTTACAAAAAAACTCAATATTTTTCTCCGGATTCACAGAATTTTTTTTAAAATTCTAAAACGGAATGAGCTAATAAGATGTAAATATTTGAAAAAATTCCGAAAAAAATTCATTCTGACCAAAATTAGACCGTTTTTCGAATTTCGAAAATGCACCAAATTTCCAATTTTTCCACTTTTGAACCCTTTGAATTATAGACAATCCGATTCCTAGTCTCCAAAACCCAATTAACAATCATAAATAAATTAAATGGAAATTTTAAAGTATTCAAGCTTTTCTTTCAACATGCAATTTGCAGAATAGTTGAATCTGTAGTGATCCATCTTAGAGTCAAAATTCATCACAAATCGAAAATAAAACAATTTTAAAACTAAGTCAGTAATCATGTCTTATAATATTCTCAAGGAAAAGTTTAGTTTTTTCAAAGCCAATGCTCAATACAATTCTTATGGCAATAGGTGAGTTTTCAATTAGATTTCTACAAAAACATTCCCAAGTACTCTTTTTGTTCAGACAATGATTAAGAGTTGTGAGTAAGTTCTATTTACTTTTTTTTCACCTTGCTCAATGATGGTGATAATAATAATGAAAGTTTGCTTTCTATTTCATCAACGTTGTACAAATGTCTGTATGAAATATTTTATTTGAAAGGGAAAAACTAGTTTATTTCATTTCCTGTTTGTTTTTGCTCATTGACTGGAGAAGGATAATCTTGAATGAAAACATAAAAAACATATTGCATGTCTAATGAAGAATGAGTCACATTTGAGCACAAAAAATTAACAAAGCCTTGTGTCTCAGTGTTTTATTATATGAATAAAAGTTTAACTTTGGCCATTGTCAGCCTAAAAAATGAATGTTAGAGATAGATTTTGCAAATTGTCGATTTTTAGCCAATTTCATTTTCTGATCAAGCTTGAAAAGAAGATTCTAATGACATACCGAGCGTACGGTCTTACTGATATTTTAGATTGAGACACCAGAATGGTGAAAATTTTGTATTAACTTTAATGCAAGGAAAAATATTCTCGATTTTTATTTACACGATTTTTCACGTAGTAGTCAAAGATTTCATTGACAAACAAGCTTACTGTTGATTTTGATCAGAGCAAAGCTTAAAATCAACATTTCATGCTCAAGGGAATTAAGATATCAAAAGTTGCTTAAAAGTAGTATAATCAACTTTAGCTGTTGAAAGAAAAAAATGAAACTTTACGTCTATTATGTCACTATGTAAGGAACATGATCGAATGAAAACTCAAACAAATTCAAAATCTTCTATATTTCTAGTCCACTCTGTAAGGCTTGGAGTTTCAAATTTTTTGAAAACGAAAATCCAAAATCTACTCCTATTGAATGTTAAATGAAAGCCTTCGGAAATGAGCAATAATTATTGATTCTGAAGGATATTTATCAGAATTAGATATTCTGACGATAGAAAAATTTTGAATAAACCAGTTTTTTAACATGCAACCTTGATTTGAGAACAAGTAACATTCAAGTAAATTTCGAATCAAGTAATTTTCGACAAGAAAATAATTTAAGATACCGAAGCCAAGAATCAAAACAGAACGATTTCTGCTCAAACAAGAATGTTTTCTTAAACTAAGGATTTATCGATTGTAGCAGGTTTAATAAGTGAAAATATTACTTTTCTTATCTTATTCTGTTAAAATACTCTGTACTTAAATACTGTGTGCATAAAAATGTGTGCAAGCCTCTTGATTAATTCATCAAAAGAAGGCGTTCCTTCAACTATCTTTTCATGCTAAAAAATTAATAACCAAGTCTCAGGCAATTTAAATGGTACTTTCTGCCCCAAAGACTGTATTGCTTTTATAGTATATGTAAAATATTATAGAATGAATATACAGTCCAGCATGCATCTTTTATAGGAATAAAGAGGAGATCTTTTAATAAGCATTAATAATATTTTGGAGTAATTTGATAAACGTATAATGTATTATGTAATATATATTGTGATATCATTTGCTTTATTAGGTAAAGTTTCTGCTGCATTTGCATTGCACATCTTCCAGTAACTCTTTTGATAGTTTCAATAAAGTACAAAGAAGGTTTGTCAACACTTAAGCTTGCCAATATGATGGGTATTTAACACTTTTGAATCAAAAGTTTTGATAATAGAGGTCATATAACCTTAGTTGACAAGAATTAACTATATTTTCCATGGAAAAAAATTATTTTTCAAATTTCCACTTTTTCAACGTTTAACCTCAAAAAATTATCGACTTCGAAGATTTGAAGTTAAATGCTGACATTGGAGATCATCATCAGAGGAAGATTTCGAATTTGGCCAAAGAAGTTGCGATCTACAACAATTCTGATGAAAAATAAATTTTATTAAAAATTAATCTAAAACTCTTATTAGTGATCATCATGTATAGCAATAGAGAGAGACAGAATCGTCTGGGACTTGAAAATAATAAAAATAATGATAGTTCTAATCATAATACAATATTTTCTAGAAAACTAATATAATAATATCAGTTTTTTTAATAACAGTGAGATGGTAATAAAGAAAATAAAAGTCTAACGTGCTTTTTGGAAAATTTGAATTGCTAATCGTTTCGATCACAAACAAATAATATCATGAAAATTATTATCGATATTATTAGAAAATTATAGTGTTATCATGTCTGATAAAGAACACTATTCGATAAAATAGCATTAATTCTTTTTTTAGACATTCAACCTACTATCAAAGTGTTCATTGGTTATTTTCCATATGAACTCCAATTTGATGGAGATTGTCTTCTCACACCTAGATGCTAGAAATCGGACAAGCAAGTGTCAATTCCATTAGAGAGTCAAACAATATTTCAAATCATGTTTCGTTTGAATTAAGACTCGCTTGTACGCCAGGATTCGAATTCGATTCTGGACAAGTGGTTAGAATCATTACTTCACAACGTTGATGACCCGGGTACGAATTCTGGTTATGGTGTACTAGCGAATCCTAATTAGGGCGGATGGCCCACACCTGCTACCTTAAGTTAATTAATAATTATGAACTTCACCCTGCAAAATAGAGTATCGGAAATAGGGATCGTATAGAGGTTTAACTCATAAATTTAACAAAAATTTTTGCATTCTGAGATTTCAAAAGACATTGTTTTATGATCACACTTAAATAATAGGTTGAATGTCTGAAACCACTGTAAAATCCTACATTGTAATTAACAAATCCATTTTCCAAACGTGATGAAAGTGAAATTTTTTTTCTGAAATTTTCACCAAATTCAAAAATGGATTTAGATTGAGCTTTTCTTTTACCAAAAGCTTTTATTATGTCTGCTACATAGTTAAAAATGAGTGCAGTTGATACATTTTTTGGCTTATTTTCTCCATTTTTAGGGAGGGGAATTTTTCTTTCGGTGAAATGTACTTTAATGTTCTTTTTTCCAGACTTTTCAATGCTCACCTCAATTAGGAAAAAAGGGAAGAAGAATACCCATCTCTCGGCTTATCTTACATCTGAGATCATGTGGGGGTATATAGAGGTGAATATTATTAATAAATGTACTACGAAAAGCATCCTTCGTTCTCCTTCAAGTGCAACAAAAGACAACGAGAATTCTTTCTAGCGAATTTCTTCTTTTTTTCAGACAATCAATGATTCGCTATTTTGTATCAAGTATTTTTTGATAGACGTGAAATACCACATTGAAAGAATGAAGTCAAAATTAGAAAAATCATACATTCAATCTTACCAGACCACTTTGGATATTTGGCAATGCTAAAGTTGTAATCTTGATAACTTTATTAGAGAGTGTATTATTATTATCTTGATTCACCTTCTTGACTAAACTCCAACATGAAGGTATCAAATTATACAATAAAGTTCATTGAGATTGAAAATTTTGTGATGTTAGTCTGCCTTTATTGTTAAGCTACATCAAGAATTTTATTGTTTGTTTCAAAGACAAACTTTCTAAAGCTAGTTGACATGAAGATGAGAATTTCCTATTTTTACAAAAAACACAATATTTTTATCCAGAAAGTCAAAAAAAATTTATTTTTTGGATTCCACTATGAAATGAGCTGATTAGTTTTGAATACGAAAAAAATTTCCGAAAAAAATTTAATCTGACCAAAATTGAGCGGTTTTTTGAATTTCGGAAATGTTTCAAATTTCCACTTTTTCAACTTTCAAATCTAAAATTTTTATCGATTTCAAAGATTTGAAGCAATTAAATATTGATATTCAGGATCAAAATTAGACGAAGATTTCGAATTTGGCTGTAGAATTTGAGAGAAAATTACTCTTTCCAAGAAAAAGTTCAATCTCTATATTTAGGATCATTTTCCCTCGTGATAATCGAAAAATTCAAATGGTTCGATTTCCCACTGTAATGACGAATTTCTGTGAATTCCTGCAGGCGAATTCGAAATCTTGTGCTATACTAATTCAAAAAATTAATTTTTTTTTAAATGTTTTTTTGAAAACCTACTTCCCAGGGTCATAGGTAAAAAGTAAGATAATTTTTATCGAATAATCATTCCTGTATAATGGGTAATTTTTTCGCATCAAAACAACTGTAGATTCGTAATCAGAGTATTCACAAAATTTCGAATGTGAATCCTCAAAAAAAATTCTCTGGGACTTTATGGGCTAAGAAGAGAAGAGTAAATAAATAAAAAATTTATCTCATTACAGAAGCATAAAGAGAGATTTTGAAGCGAGATTTCGTCCAAGTCTATTATTTAAAACTCACAAGTGAGATTATGTAAATACAAAACAACCCCCAAATGATAAATTCAGTGTTTTGTAATGGATATCTTTGGTTATTCTGCATTCTCTATAGCTGATAGAAAATTATAATTATCGACTGATGAATTATTTCGAGTTTATTTACTGATTAAATGATAAAATGTATGTTTGTCTTTTAAGCAATTAGTGAATCTCTATATAGAGAAAGGTTTACACGTTGTGTGCAAGTATTATCCATTGTATAACGAATGCACTAGCTTATAATAAGAATACAGAATAATATTTTTACAAATTTCATTATAGATAGATGAGTTGGTTGTGATCGTGATATATAACATGTGTGAATTAATCTCAATGGAGAAACAAAAAATTCTCTGATAACATGTAAACTTATACTCTGGAGAGTGTCTATTCATGCAGAATCATTCTACTCGAGAAGTAACGATGATGATTCTACATCAAAAGAGGTGAATACAGTGAAAAGATTACTGTCATTCTATTTAAATGGGGTCTATGTCATCTGAGCATAGTGCAAGGACATTGAATAGTGTTGAAGATATTTCAGAAATAACTGGCTTACAGGGAATACCTCCACCCTTGCCAAAGAGAACATGGAGCATCCTGAAATATCGGCCATTACCAAAGCCACCGGAAATTAAAAGGCACTATCTAAATTGTTTCCCAATGATCAAATAAATTCTTTCATAAAAATCTATTAAAATTTTTGATCTAACATCAATGATTGAAATAAATAATTTGACAAGTCATGATCACTGAGCCCAAATCTACTAAAAGACTAACTCCAAAAGGCACTTTTCCAACCAGAAATTTATTAGCTTTCTTAACATTTCAAAGTATACACTGATTCTTTAATTTATTCACTATGATTTTGAAAATTAATGTTTTTAAATGTTATTCTAATGAAGATTACATGAAATAATTAATATTCTCTGAACCCATCCTCAAAGTAGATTATCTATTCAAATTTTGAACTTTGACTTCAAATAGACCAAAAAATAGAAGATCAAAATAAAATTTCCATTCTAATCTTTTGTTAAAAATCTAATCCTGAACAAGATGATGATCTAGGTTAAAAATAGATCCATTTTCAAACCTCTCCAAAATCAATACCACAGTATTTGCCATTTTAAAATTCTCTAAAACGTCCAATCTAAGACGTAAGGCCTACAAATCCTTAGTCCTGAATAACTTTGATTATCTTGCTCCACTTCTCACAAACCTGACCCATACTCAGGCACGTGATTTAGAAAGAATCCAAGCTTCTTCCTTATATTGGGTTTATCCAGATCTGGAATCCTACAATGCTCCGGTCTTAGCTCTCTTTGGGTTAGAAGGTTAGCTTTTATTGTAAAAAATTTCCTTGAATCCTCTTCTATGATCGAGCATGTCTATTACTTTCATCTTTTAACATGATTAAAGATAAATATGACATTATGAATTGCGATAACTTTCACTCTTTAAAGACCATTGTGAGCCATATTCGCTCTAAAGTTGATTACTCGATTTCTCTTTTATATCCTGACGTTCATTAAAATTTCAGAATGATTTTTGAATGACCTTTTTAGATCCCCGACAATATTACTCGAATTGCCATATTAATTACCAATCCTAACACTTTTATTCATTAATGTTTACATCAAATAATCCAGATTACTTATTTCCATATTCTATATTGTACAAATTTCCTATTTTTTCAATACAGATTTTTTTTTTATTTCGTTCATGTTCTTCTGTAAAGTCTAGCAATTCGAATAACTTGGAAAACTCTATTTTTAAGACGGAAATCAACAAAATATTCTGTACAAAACTGGAAAATATTATTGACTAGAATTTTTTCATGAAAGACTGTCTGAGTAACATTGGTCTTTGAAGCATTGATTAATGAATGTTCCCAAGCATGTTGAAGATAATGAATCACAGGAAAATATGGAAATTCATTCAATCTGAAATCAATTGAGACAATGGAAAAGACACCTCTAAATTAATAATACTCTCTGGTCAAATCAACACTGTGGGAGATACTGTATTATGATTCATGTGATATGAATAGGTGAAATTGCTATTATGATCATGATAAATGTACAGGTGTTTTCCCATGAGGGTAACTTTAAACATATGGATTTCTTTACAGTAAAATTGCTGATTTATTATTCTAGGTTTTTGAGTTTTCCATAGAGAATTCAAAGGAAACATTTATAAATTTCATTAAAATAGTGCAAGATAAAATGAGCCAAAATCTATTTTTCTAGAATAGACTCATAAATCAAAACTATCAAAATATTTTTTTAAAGAAATCATCAATATTATAATATTACAGACAAAACTTAAAATTGATCTTTCACTGCTTATCGGTCGTACATGAATTCTCTAATATCTCTAGAGTCTGAATTGTGGATCACAAACTATGTCAAAGATAATCGGAATGAAATTTGTATTTGTAATCAGTCAGTCGAATTTATCAAAAACTTCTAACATGCTATTAAATCTATTTATGAAAATTGCACTTTATTTAATCTTAACTACTTAAAATCATGGAGAATGATTTGAAAATTTCAATCTTACAGAGAGAATAATAAATAAAGCGCCATAAAGTGACAGGGTTCACATTATGAACTGAATTGAATGTTGATACATTCAAGGTCAAACCTGCATTGCGTACTTGAAGAAGAAAAGTGTATAATTTTCTCTCAATCTATAGAAATGAAAATTATGAATGAATTAAAGACAGGTTTCCTCTAAAAGTTCACTCAATGCTGTGTGAATAAAAAACCGCCAAAAAATACAATAAGATGCACCGAATAAGAGGGAAAAATTAACAGTCACGTTGGCTCTACACAGATGATAGCATGGTTAACTACTACTACTTAATAAATAGTATTCACTAAAATGTCGAAAAAATAAATTCATTAATATATTTTTCAAGACAGTGCGCAGTCAGATATGATGGGCTGTGGATCTGGATAAATGAAGAGATTATCATTTGATAATATATATATGAAAATGTTTTTGGTTGCCTTCTATTGCATAATAAAATAAAATAACACATTAAGATAAAAATCTAAGAGTAAATGTTAAAAAATTATCTTCACTTTATCAGACACAGTCATTTCTGCCAAGTTAGAATATAGAATTACAATTCTTGATCAACAAGCTTACATTTTTGCAAATGTAACTTCTGCCAACATTCTAGCTAGATTAAAGTTTACCTGAAAAAAATATCTTTGATTATAGTTAATCAAGAGTTTTTCTATTCATTAAAAAGAATTAGAATTCGATTACGTTTGAAAAAAATTTCCATCTAAAAACTATGAAAGAAATACAGTAAAATCTAAAGAGAATCAAGAATGAAATACGTCATAGTACTAAATTTGGAATCTTTCCAATAAATAGCAATAGAGACGAAAAAGCTGAAAATTTGAAGCGAGGGTTAAAATTCAGTGTATTCACAAGATCCATAGGATTTTTTCGAAACTCACCCAACCTAACATTAGTGGCCAGCACATTTAAAGAGCTAAAATAAAAAAAATTTCAAGATACATCAGCTTTAAAGTGTGATGAAATTTTACTAATATGCTAGCTGTTTGAAACAATATCTATTATCACTTTACAATTGAACGGTTTCGAGGACAATGTTCAGATAGTTTTCGATGTTTAAATCTAAAGCTAGTTAATATGAAGATGGAAATTTATGATTTTTACAAAATTCTCAATTTTTTCATCATCGAATTTGATCAAGATTTTTTGGCATCTAGATCATGAGGTCTACTTCACGATGAAGAAAGTCTTTTTTGAAAAACTCGATTCTTGACAAATTTATGGCACATTTTAATTCTCGAGTTAGCGTCAAACATTTAGTTTTTTGAACTTTGAGTTGAATATTTTTGTTGATTTCAAAAAAAGAGAATGATTCAAAATGAAATAGATGAATTTTGTATGGCTTATTTTATTATTTTTCCTTGTCTTATTGAGATCCTAAAACTAACTTTTGATCACTCTATCATTTTGAAACCAACAAAATTCTTCAATTCAAGTTTAAAAAAATGGGAATTTGGTGCTGCTTCGTGATTTAAAATTGATTTTTACCAAAAATATTTTCTTCTTATCATGAGATAGATTTCATAAAAACTTTCCACTAAAATTCGATTTCTTGATAAAAATCATGAATTGCCATTTGAACGATAACATTGTCGAACTTGATCAAAAATAATATTATTATTCGGTTCTGAACTCATGGGGAAGGTTAGAGAAAACAGACGTATATTATAGTGATTAATGTTATATTTATCCAGGTCTCTTCAGACTCTACCCTGAATGCAATTGTGATAGTATTTATTATGTAAACCAGGGTTGTCTGAAGAGACCTGGATAAATATAACATTAATCACTATAATATACGTCTGTTTTCTCTAACCTTCCCATGAGTTCAGAACCGAATAATAGTAATAAATTCCCATTTTCATATTAACTAGGTGTGTAGATGCACTTTTTGCCGAGGTTTTTGCTGTAATTAAAAGAAATCCTCGAAACTCATTAGTTGGAATTGAAAATAATTATACGGTCATATCTTAATAGAAGAATAATAAGGTTAAATATCTCATGACAAGATAAAATTATCGTCATGAAATGTGAAGATAATAACAGTTGTTCGTTGTTTTACAAATGAAGAGAAAAACTTTAAAGATTAAATCTCATGCTACATCTGCTATTTGAATTACAATTTTTCATGGTTCCGTTATATAAAAAAATTTCACACTGAGTGAAATGAGAAACGAATCGAATTACAATAGGATAATAATAATCCAATTGCAAAGATGAAATTATAGTAATATTGAAAAGGCAGTAAGATATTTCGCCTTGATGTGTGGGAATAATTTGATAAGCCAACCTAATGTTTAGTTTATACATTGAACTTTAACAAAGATCTTTACATAGAGATATCAGATCAGAATAATTCATTTCGAATACAAAAGAATTTCGAAATGATTCTAAAGGAAAATCTAAAAATCCTAAGAAAATTGATTTACTAATAATATTCTGAAAGGTTTTTGGCATCCCGTTATAGTTATCTAACAAAATTAAAGAAGAGATTATCGTAATTGGAAAAAATTGGGGGTAGTCAGACGAATTCAGAGGAGTCCTGGTTTCAAATTCGTCTTGTTATTTATTTTAAATCCATAAAAATTGAAAATGTATTAAGAAAATTTAATATTACCTTTTAAAACATTATTTGATTGCTTCCATATTTAACAGTCTAGGATTTGAAAGCATGCAATTAACGAGATTGCATTCGATATAAAGCAAAAATATAAACATGAAATTCTCTATTTCTTCAGCTGAAATATATATGATGCAATATATAGATTGAAAATTTAATCATATTCATTTATAATTGATCAATATCAAAGGTGAGAATAAGAAAGTTTTATATATTTTTACTTTATTAAATGCGTACACCATTGTGATCTATTGCAAAGAAAGATGTTCATTTATAATAAATGAACCTATGCATCGTGGTTCAAAAAATAGTTGAACATAAATAAAAACCATACCCATAACTCAAACTAAATGAGATTTTGAATATTTTATGTGCGTCAGCTCAAAAAAAGGGGCTTCTTTTTATTTCTAAGGAGATATTGATGTCGAGAATCCTAGACAAATCCATTGACAGATCATGTGAAATAAAATTTTTCATAAAACTAAAGTTGGCTTATCACTTTTGGAGATGCTGGTTACCCGCCTTCTTGTAACAAGCTCAAATATGGCAAAGGATAATAAGTTCCCGAATATACTTGAGATATCTGTTTATTAGGGATAACTTTTTAAGAAAAATTTTTCGAAAATTCACAGATGCCTACATAAATGAGGATGTTTTAGTATTTAAGGAATCTAGGTGTGAAATTTCTCTTAGATTAAACCTTTCCTAGGGGTGATTTCAATGCAAAAAATCTAAATAGTTATCTTGAAGAAATAATTAGCTTCCAAAAACAAAAATTTATTCTAAGATTGATTATTTATAGCTTTCAAAAATTCGAAAATAATTGGTTTATTGACTTTCAATACATTTAGATAGGAAAATCATTCAACCTATTTACAACACCCCTAGGACTTTCTCAGAACCTACTAGTGTTATACATCATTAGAACCGTCTTTAAATGTTCTATCGAATTTGGGCTAGGAAAAAATTTACTAATTTCAAAAAATATCCCTACTGTTTATTAACACAGATGAAGAAAGTTATGAAAAAAGTTAATTAAATTCAGAATATCTTGGTCATTGATACACCAATAAGACTCTAAATAATTTAGATTCTAAATAGAAGATTTCTATGAAGAACTGTTTAGATTGATAAAAGAATATCGCCACAAAGTTCAGCTATCATAATCATGCGTCTGTTCAATTGAACACATTCCAAATGATGTCCTATTTGGTAAATTACATCTACATTCTCTGGTAATGATCATGGAGTAATGCATCAATAGTTATGATTCCCCATTCTGTACACTGTACAGTGTACAATAATAATGTGCATATGTAAATTGTATACTATTTTAGTTATCACTGTATTATTTGTACTTTAAAAGATTATTGCAATCTTTTATTTACTCCAATTTTAAAACGATTACTAAATCAGTAAAACTAATTGTACCATTCAATGCTTATCTAGATTATAAATACAATTGAATATCATTATACCGTATAAGACGGAATAAATGATTGTCCTTGTAAGAATTTTTAAGACAAAGATGAAGCAATTAATCTATATTCTAAAAAGCAACGTAAAGAACAGATCTGAAAAGAATTTGCAAAAATTTTGCCAGATTTGATTTTCAAAGAAATATTGCTAAAATTTTCATAAGAACAATCAGACTTATTTTGGCTATCCAGTACTTTATTTTCTTCTAGGGATAATGAAATGGCAGAGAAAATAACAAATTTTAAGACAAGAATCAAAGAACATAAAAACAGTTCTCAACAATAATGGGCATAAAATCAATTTTGAGGAGGTTAAAATTCTTAGTGTACAAAAAAACTTTAGAAAGAGGTTAATTGCTCTAGAAGTTGGCAATAATGATACTTTTAATGTAAATATTGGTGAAGTTAACATTGAGCACTGTTGGATTCAGCTTTTTGGCATAAGAAGGAAGTTAAATTAAACTTAAGTTAAACTTTTTGATAAACTTGTTGTACCACTGAAGAAGGCGTGTGAAGACAATCACCTTCGAAACGTTTGGATGACCATGGCTAAGAATTCTAATATTTTTATGTTTTAATAAATTTTAGATCATTTTTCGCTGATTCGGAAACAATCAGACTTATTTTGGCTATCCAGTACTTTATTTTCTTGTAGGGATAGTGAAATGGTAGAGAAAATAACACATCTTGACAAATAACTTTCTCATAAGCCATAATTCTGTTTCGAATAATTTAAAAATAAATGATTGACCACTTTTCAAATGAACTATGACACTTCAATGATTCATTAAGAAGTTAAAAATGTATTTAAAAATGGAAAATTTTCAAGAAAAAATAATGAAAATCAACTTACAGAGATCATCTCTTGAACATTTTTCAAATTTTTAGTTGACGCCAAATTTAAATTCAGAATTTTAATTGATTCCTAAGTGAGATATTTTTATAAAAATAGACATGTAAACCGATTAGTGCCATCAAATTTTGAAAGACCCATCATTTTGAACGCATTTTTAATCCGAAAATTTTTACTAATTTTCATGCAGTAAATTGTAATTCAGCAGATTTGATTTTCATGTCTGAATTTCTTTTGGCCATTCTCTCATTTTCAACTCAAAGTAAAATTGTATTGGGAATCTTTTATTTCAATGATGGACAATAATCATTGGGCATAAAACTCAAAAAAGTGAAGATACTGGCGATCTGCTCAAGATGTCTTTTAAAAAAAGCATTTTTCTCAAATTTCTCATCTTTTGTTCAAGGTTGAACAATACGAGATGAAAAATAATATTTTGTATGAAACTTTGCGCCATTTAAAGATTGAATAAAAAGAAATCAGACATTTTTGTGGACAATTTCAATGTTTTTTTTTGGGGAATCTTACACACATGATAATCTACACCTGCACTAGACAAATAAAAGAGGATATCTATTAAATTTTTATTTACAATAAAATTTGAAAAAATATGATTTCTTACATCATTTTTAAAAAATGCTCTAGAGAAGTATACTTCTTCTTTCAAATTTTCAACATTAACGCCTATGGTTACAAGAATAATAGGCTAAATAAACTGTGGTGTTTAGCACCCGGAAAATAATCTTTTTTTCTTTTAGTTGAAAGAAGAAAAAGAGAATTTTGAAATCTTAATTCGCAAACTCATTGAATATAGAAAATTTTCTTTTGAACACTTCAAATTTAGTTCAAAAAAGAGTTGATAATATAGGAGAGGATAAGGGTTGAATGATTAAAAGCTGTTTGTAAGAAACTACAAAATGCTTATTTAAATTATGAACCTGCAAATTTAAAAATACGAAGAAATTTACTTAAAATAAAAAACTTATTAAACTGTAAATGAATTCTATTTATTGGAAAAGTTCGTATGAAGAAATGCATTAATAATAGCCAAACAGTATGATTCATCAAAGGTATGAGATAAATCTAATTCTTTTATACCTAAAGGAAAAAAGTTAGGTTCATTCCTTTGAACATTAATTTAACGATTAACAAAAATGTTCAATAAAACAACAACTGAATGAATACATTTTCAATTTGATTTTGAACTGGAAGGATTTGTATTCTCAACAACAAGTCTTCGAATCTTGGCCCTGCTCTTCTTAAAAAACTCGCAAAATTAAATGATTAGCTTGGCATTTGGTAATGTACAAAATCTGAGCATTTTATTCATGTTTAAGATATTTATGAGAGTCAAATAAGAAGAGCAGTGCTCTACTCTTTTACTTTAAATAGAGAAATATTTTGATAGCTGTAGTGATTTAGGGTTAATAATTTTCCCGATTTCCACCAATTTCTTTCATTTTGCTGGAACTCTCTTTACCTAATTTTTGACGCGATAAAGAAATTCATGATTATTGTGAAAAATCCAATTTTTCAATTATCAGTGATAATTTCCCAATATTTCTTTGAATTGACTTGGCCAAATTCGAAAATTTTATTAATTTAAAAATGTTAGTTTAATCGCTTCGATTTTCTGAAAGTTCCTGGTCATAAGCTGTCTTATTTCTTGGAAAATGTTTGTTTGTTGCTAGTCATGCTGGTTAGTAGAACGACGAGTTTAAGGTGAATAAAAGCTTTTATTTTCGTCGGTTCTCATCAGACTTTACACCGACACGTAATATTTATACATAATTATCAATGAATAAAGTACACTGCTCAATTGTGACCAAAAGTTGTAAAAGCTGCAATTTCTCATAACTCATAACTGATCAACGATCATTTTCAGACACTCACCATCTTCAAGAAAAAGTAAACTTTATAATATTCATTTTACTTCGTGATAATCGAAAAATTCAAATGGCTAGTTATTTTCCATTCGTCGAATGTTGATCCCAAAAATTGAAATTAAATCGCTTCAAATCTTTGAGCTGTAAAAATTGAATTATCGTTAAGTTATTCTCAACACAATTTTCTTGTATTTTTGAGAAAACTGTCACTATTCAAAATTAACTATGAATTGCTACTTAAATATAGTGAATTAGAACTGTTATTCATCATTATTTATTTAACGATTAATAACTTTAACCATAGTAAGATCTTCATTATGATGAACTTTAACGATAAACCCGGAGCCTATTTTTTATTTGCTTTGTGATGCTTTTGTACAAATGCCTCTCAACACCAGGCAATAGATTGAATGATTAGTAATACAGATTATAATCTCAAGAATAATACGGATGGAGTTATACGATCAAATGTAATATGTTAACCAATCCAGGTATGTAAATTTGTATGTATTATTATCCTATAATTTAGATTTAGTTCTTTTGTTTCATACAAAAATGTTCTCTGCAAATTTATCATCTTTCCATTAGAGAAACCCAAATTGACGATAAGATCTCGATTGCATTCAATCCTGAAACATTTGGGCTTCCTTGCAATGGGTGTGTAATCTTTATGTTGAGAATAAATTTAATTTGTAAAAATACCATTTGTAAGGTAATCATTCTTGTAAAACCTCTTAAGCGTGCGATGGTATTTAATAAATAATTACCCTTGAAAAAATTAGGAATACCAACACCAGGAAAATTTTCAATAAATCAAAAAAATTATTTCTCGTGACCTTGATTTAAAAGAATTAAAAATTTTATTCAAAAAGTTGAGGATAATTAATAATAATAAAATTTCAGTACAATAGATTTATTACATGTACTAAATTCATCAACATTTTGAACTTATATCTCACTCTCTATTCCGATTCGAGGATATCAAAATGGATAAGATAAATGGTTCTCAAAATTTTAATGAGAGAGATTGTATCTTGATTGAGGAATTGGAGATCGTTTACTAAAAATAATGATAAGACCTCTTAGACCTTAAAATACTATACCTTCTGCTCCTTCAATTTCAAAAAATGTTTTTCTGATATCTAAAGCTAATTGATATGAAGTTAGGAATCTAGGACTTTTACAAAATCCTCGATGTTTTCATCACAAATTCGAATATGTTTTGAGAATCCTACTCATGTTGCCCACTTTCACGATTTGAAGAAAAAAATTTATATTTATGAAAAATATCGTCATTTTTCAAATTTCTATTTGTTGTCAAAATGAATATGTGATGAAAAAATTGAGGTTTTCGTAAAAATCATAGATTTCCAACTCCATATCAACCAACTTTACTATAAAGTGGTCAAATTGAGACATTTTTTCTCTATATTTTTTATATTTCTATAATAAAAATATTTTAGTATGGTATACGATTTAAATTCTTTCTATAGTTTCGATTTTAGAGATCTGTAGACTTTCTGAATTTTCGAATAAATATGAAAAAATATTTTTTACGATTTAAATTGGGTTGGGATATTCGCACTTAGTCTATCACACCTATTAGTGTCTATCCTTTTACATTTAAGGGTAAAAGAGGAGGTGAAGGGATAGTTTTTGATGCCTATCTTAGAGGTCATACTGTTGATAGACGATTTTAGTTTGTCATAAGTGCAAAAAATCCTTGTAGATAATAATTTTAAAATTACATAACTCAATATTGTATTTTAATCTATTTTTTTATTCTGTTTACTTAAAAGTAAAAATTTTAAGAAAGATTATCTAGATTTATTATTTAGTTCTTGGTGCTGACTGCTCAGGTAATATATCACTCAGGATAGTCTTATTAGAAAATGGATTAGCCCATGTCGCTGAATGTTACAATTTAAAGATGGATCCCAATGTGACTATAGTACGAAACAATGTATTGTATACATTGTGCTAGGGTGAAATTTTTTTCCTCCAAACAACTCACGAGAGAACTTACTTTTCTGATAAATTTTAGTACTCAGATCATGTTTTAAAATAACGAAATTAACCATGAAGCCCCTCTTAATGATAAGATTACTATTTTTGAAGATAAAAATTAAGAAACTCATTAAATGGCCAAGATATTCCGGATTTTAGTGATTGCGTAGTAAAAATTCAAAAATTTTGGATTTTTAAAACCGGATGACATAATGGAGAAGCATTTTCGACACACGCTTCAATACAAAATAATGCTTAGAATTTATAGTTCTATCAGAAAAGTTGGTCCTAATATGAGGTTAAAAATTTCACCCTAGCCTAGTATACATGTACTATTCATTAATTTTTACAAATTCCCGATGATGTATTAAAAATATGAAATACCTCAAACTCAACGACTAAACCTAGTTAGCAAGTTAATTTTTCGATATCTGAACAATTTATTAAATACACATTCAAGGTATTATTTAATCTACTAATTTCACAAAAGTCATCTGTGAGAAATACAATCCAATGTAATTAATGATGATTTTAATCAGTCTAATTGTATTTTCGATTTCCAAATCCCATCTGGCTTATGATACATGATAAAGTACAAAGTTCACATCCAAAGCTACACTGATCCATGAAATTTATCTGCCAAAACGAAAACTAACATTGTAAATTGAAGCTCGAAAAATTTATGAATTATGAAGTTGGTTGATATGAAGTTGGGAATTTATGATTTTTACAGAAATCTAGATTTTTTCATCAAGAAATTGTATTTTTTAAAGATTTTTTGGAGTCCTACTCATGTTGCCTATTTGATGAAAAAACATATTTTAATGAAATATATGACCATTTTTCAAATTTCATTTTGTCGCCAAAATCCCATTTTTTCAAACTTTGAACCGAAAATTTTTTCAGAGGAAAGTATTGCCGGGCTTCTTCGAATATATTTATTGAGCTATTTAATAAGGGATTCATTAAGAGGATTGGAAGACTAGTGAATATGTAGTTATAAAGCTTTTATTACATCGGTTCTCATCAGACTCTTAAACCGGCTTGATATTTAGTGCATTTTTGGAATCCTCTGATTGGTTGATCAGGTTCAACTTTTGAGTTGGTGTTGGCAGGGAGAGGTAAGGACTGCAATTATCGTTTTGTAAGGAAAGAATCTATTTGTAACTGCATCTTTTCCTTTTCGTTCCCTTTTTGCTAATTGCAGGCTTCTCATTGATTGGCTTGAAACTGATAATTACTGGTTGAGAAATAATTTGATTATCAACTATTGTTGACTTTTCTGAGTGTGCATTTTCATCAACTGTAACTGTTTCTGGGGATGACATCTGAAGTTGATAACCTAGAGACGTAGTTTCAACTACTTGCTCATTTGTTTCATAATTTGGTTCAACAACTTTTGTCTCAGCTTTTTGGGTGGAGCTGCAGATGGGTTCCTCATCAAGGGACTTCTTCTGATTTTGTGTCATTTGGGTGGAACTAATTTTAGGGTCATTATCAAGAAGGTTAGCTAATCTTACTAATTTTTGTTTCTTAGTGAATCTGTCTTTCCCTTTGATACCCAGTTTTGTTGCTAATTCCTTTTGCCGACATAAATCAGGTTTTAATTTCGTGATGAAGTGGGATTCCGCTTTGTTCAAGACCCCTTCTTTGATAGGCTTAGAATCACCAGGATTTCCTTGGTACAGTTGCTCACATCAGCAGTATGATTTGTCTTGGCAATGTGTTCCTGAACCGATGATCCTTTGTTACCAACTCTCAGGTGTTCCTTTATTCTTGCCTTCACGGGCCTTACTGTTTGTCCTACGTACGATGAACCACATTTACATTTATATAGGTAAATTACGCCCTTCTTATCTAACCAAGGGGTCGGGTCTTTGTTCAGGTGGGGGAGAAGCTTGGTTGTACTAGGAAATACTCGGAGTTTGTGGCCTGGAAACGTTCTCTTTGTTATCTCGAATAATTTGTTCGTGAGGATTTGTTGAGTTGAATCACCCTTAAACGGTAATTTAAGGTAAATTGGTGTCAACTCTTCAACGTCATCTTCGGCTTTTTCTCGGACGTTCGAATGTTTCTCAATGGAAGCTTCTGGATAACCATCTATCATTAGCAGGTTAGTCAATACTCTTTTGTCATTAGATTGGTTGGCTTCTGATGAGAGTCTTTGGATCTTCAAAAATTCATTTCTGACCACACTTTTCTTTTGGCTGACAGGACTGTAGCTTAGGAACGGTAGAAATTGACTGGGTACTGACTTTTTTCTGTAAATGCTCGTGAGTGCGAATTCGTTAGATTTAGTCACCAGGACATTAAGAAAATTCAAAGCATTTCCTTTTTCATCTTCCTTCGTGAATGAAATGTTCTCATGGATGGAGTTCAGGTTTGTCAGTATTGCATCCACATCTCTATTTTGTTCGAGGACGAGAAAGGTGTCATCTAGATAGCGTACGTAAAGGCGAGCTTCGTTGATCAGATCATTCATTGGATTGGATTCCAGTGAGGCAAAAAACATATCAGCGAGTATAGGACCGATTGGACTGCCCATAGCGACACCGTCTATTTGTTTGTAGCAGCGTCCACCAAACTTGAAGTCGATATTCTGAACCGTCATCATGATTAAATCAGCTATGAATTTTGAAGGAATACCGCAAAGAGAAGGATAATCGTTCAGCTTATCACTCATAAACTTAACCGTTTCTAGAAGGGGTACATTTGTGAACAGCGAACTGACGTCAAACGAAACCATCTTGGAGGAATTGAAATTTACATTTCTCAGTTTTTCGACAAACTCGATCGAATTTTTGACTGAATTTTTGCAAAGTTCATTCCTCAACGGAGTCAATACTTGCGTTAACCATTTCACCATTTTGTGTTGGGGCGTAGCTGACATGTCAAGTATCGGTCGGTACTTAAGACCATTCGTCACATACTTATGAACTTTGGGTAATAGGTACAATCTGGCAATTTCGTTTGAAGTGGGTTTTATTGACCGTATTTTATTAATCTGAAAATTTTTTGATTTGAAAGTCTGAGGTTGATCAAAAGAGGTTTCTCAGGATCAAGATTAGACAAGAGAGCTGACTAGCACCGTCAAATTACCGATAGTTACTCCATTTTGAATAATCGAAATTTCATTGATTATCAAGTAGTGAAAATGATCAAAAAATTGTAATTCAGCTCCCGAACGATAATAAGGCTGTGCATCAGATAACATTCAGTTGGATTGATTTTCTTGTCTAATCCTGATCTTAAAAATTCTCTTTTGATCAGCCTCCCACTTTCAAATCAGCAAAAATTTTCAGCTCAAAGTTTGGAAAAATGGAATTTTGGCGCCAAATGGATTTGAAAAATGACCATATTAAAATATTGTCCAAATTGTAAAAGCGGGCAAGGATAAGGAAAAAACTTTAAAAAATTCGAATAATTGATGAAAAAAATCGAGATTTCTGTAAAAATGATAGATTCCCAACTTCATTCAATTAGATTTAAATAAAAGTTTAATATGAGTTTTGTATATTGGTTCTTCTTTCAATTACGATTGGAAAATATCGTAAAAGATCATAGAAATAAGGAATTTTTAAAGGGCTTTTCCTATCTCTGATGAAGTCATTTTGAGGTTGAAGTTTTAGCAAATTTTGAAATAAAACCATTTCAAGATCCCTTTTTACAACAAACCTTGACTATTTTGTCGCCTAAAAGTATTGTTAGATTAACAAAAAAATCTGAGTCATTAGTAAAATTACTAATGTCGAAAAATGTCGAAATTTGCACTTTAAAAGTTACAATGGCACTAGTTTGTTCAAACTTTCATATTTCACCATAATTTTGAGATGTTTATATGAATTTCCAGTTTCCCAAAGAAATATAAATATTCCATCTTGTCTATTAATCTATTCACAAGACAAATAAATACGGTTTGTGATTTTCAGGCCGTATAAATAGGGATATTTCTGATTTATATGATCTTAAGTTCAAAAATTGAATAATTATATCTTATGATCTATAAAGAAAATTTATATTTTTGAATGGACTTAGAGTTCAATGGAAATTCCATCGATTACCACTATACCTTTACGAGACGATAAGAAATTATAAAACTGAACTAGGAAAAGACTCAGAAAACTTGATGTAATAAAATAGTGTTTAAACGATATTCTTTAAAACTTTTTTGAGATTCTTTTGTTAAAAATTCTCAAAAAAACCAAAAAGAGATATCTAAACTTGGATAAAATAACCAATTTTAGTAAAAATAGGTTTTCATCTACTTATTAGTAGATGGGAAATTCAATAGGAAATTGACTTACGTAGATGGGATCAAAGGAATCCTTATTGAACAGAATTCTCATTAGAATCTCTCTAGGAATCGTTTTATATAAATTTTGAGTCTTTTTTCTTGATTGGTTTCCTTATCGTCTCAACCGGGTTAAAAACCATTGTCCGTACAAATATAAATTTCAAACTGTTGGGTTGACTCGCCTTAAATCTGTAGTTTTAATTTAGGTATTCTTGATTGCAAACTACTACTATGATTTTAAAAGAGAAGATTTTCTCTATTGCATTTTTTCTCATAGTTGCTCAACCGAAAAGAAATTTTATTTTTTATGAAATTTCGATTTCTAGTGACTAGAAAATTTCCTTAATCGAGTTCTCTTGCATCTGTTTAATATTCCATTGTCGATACAGGAAAAAGGAAAATCCGATTAACTAGAGATTTGTCACTTACTAATCAAGGGAATGGAGTTTCTTCTTCATCATCATTATTATATATTTCTGGAAAATAATGTGTATATTCTTTTAATATGTAAATTGGATAATAAATTTGATTTCAATTTGATTTATTTTTTACCCCAAGACTTGGTAAATTACAATGTTAATTTTTTATTTCAATGAATTATTTGAAGAAATTTGAGATTTATCTAGAATGTGAACAATTTCAGTTCAAAATCTGGGAACTATTTTACTGAAGACTGCTGGGTTCTCATTTCTAGCCATCAAATTTCCTGCGTTTTCAATTAAAAGCTAGCTGATAAGAAAATGAGAGTTTCTTATTTTTACATCAATCTCAATTTTTTGTCTGTATTAGCCAGGAACATAAATATTCTATCCATAATTAAATGAGGTTTTAGAATGAGTCTTCAGTATGAAAGTTATGAAATTTCGAAAATTTGGATCATTTAGTTGATAACCGGAAATTTCAAAATTTTCGATTTCCCACTAAAATAATAAGTCTAATGGAACTTTGGTCGATTTCTAATCATTTGTCAATTTTCAGTCCCAAATATCAGTATTTAATCGTTTCAAATCTATAAATCAAATAATATAACTGTTTTTCGATAAATAAGAGTGTTCAAGAAATCGAAAATCGACTTCCTAATCATTGAAACGACAAATATGTTGGATGGAAGCAATGATCATGGTGTCAACTAACTAGCTCCCTGCCCCCTCACATGATGATAATAATCAAAGCTGATCGAACCAATCAGAGGGTTGGATAATATCACAATTTTTTATATCTAGCCGGTGTAATATTCTGATGAGAACCAGTAAAATATAAGCTTTATAACTTAGTGTTCACTTCTAAATCCTCTTAATGATTAGTTCATTTTACAGAATCAGAAAATATTTTCGAAGGAGCTCGGCAGTACTTTACAAAGTAAACAATAAAGCTTTTCAACTCAAAGTTCAAAATAATGAGGTTTATGCACCAAGTTGGGTAATTTTCTAATTCAATTCGTAAAATTGGATCTGATTCATAATCTGGATTTAAAAATTTTCATCTCATTTGTTTTCTTGTGCTAATTCTATGAGACTTTGAATTACTCAATGAGATTGAATTAAGAAGTACTTTGATACTTTTCAATTTCGTTTTACATTAAAGGTTTCTTTGCTAAACATGATTGTACTAATTCCCAAAATTCCCTCATTTTATTTCACCAAGTTATTCATTATCATCAATATAACTCTGTTATGTTATCAATATTTCTGTAAGCTTTTGTTGGATTGAAGAAACTAAATAAATGGGGATTTTGTCTCTAACACCTACAATGGCATCACGATATCAGATAATAAATTCAGTCTCACGTATCAAATTTATTAAGAATCGCCCTTCATCCCTTTATAATAGATGAAGAAAATGAAAGGAAATATCAATAAAGTCAAGAATAAAGGATTGCTTAAACGTAACATTATGATACATTAGTTTTCTGATCTTGTATACTTACGCTATAGTACAAAAATAACCTTATACTCAACACTAAAAACCAAATTAAAATTAATATGATTTTATTAATGCAATATGATTCATCAATAGATATTTGATAGCAAAAGATATTGTGGGAAACCCACTCGATTATAACTCTATTTATAATAGCTATTGGGATGATATTAAAAATCCTTCGGTACCGAGACCATTTCAAAATTTTCATAAATATTGCTATGAAAATACTAAATTATTTAGCTTTATTGTTTTGTGGGCTCTAACTTAAACTTTAATTGATCCAGAAATCTGCCAAACTAACAGAGTTAGAAAGGTTCAAAAGTATTAAAAAATGGAAATATAAAGCAAATTGATATGAAGTTGGGAATCTAGGATTTTTTTTAAATCAAAAATTCGAATTTGTTGAAGATTTTCTGGAATCCTACTCATGTTGCTTACTTTAACTATTTGAAGAAAAAAATTCTATAAAAAATTATTTTCATAAAAAATATGGTCATTTTTCAAGTTTCGAAAATCCCATTTTTTCGAACTTTGAACTGAAAATTTTTATTGATTTGAAAGTAGGACTGTAGCAAAAAGATGATTTTTAGGATCACAATAAGAGACGGAATACAAATATGCTGAATCTGTACTAATGCAAAAACTCGTTATCGTTTGGGAGCTGTATTTCGATATTTTGATCACTACTTGAAAATCAATGAAATTTCGATAAATCCTCGAAAATGGTGGATCTTTCGAAAGTTTATGAGCGATATTCAGCTTTCTTTTTTTTATTTTGATCCTAAAAAACATCTTTTTACCACAGTCCCACTTTCAAATCAATAAAAATTTTCAGTTCAAAGTTCGAAAAAATGGGATTTTGGTGCCAAATCGAAATTTGAAAAATGACTATATTTTTTATGAAAATGATTTTTTATAGAATTTTTTTCTTCAAATAGTTAAAGTAAGCAACATGAGTAGGATTCCAGAAAATCGTCAACAAATTCTTGATGTAAATAACTTTTAACCCTTAATGTCCGCATTCAATCTTGTCTATCCTATGGTTTGTGAATACGCTTATTACAAATCTATTTTTGTTGTTTTAACGCAATAAATTTTGAAGTTATCGATCAAAAAATGGGTCAGGAACCGGAATTAGTTCATCATTTTCTTCTTTCTTCTTCGAATTGGAATGCTTATCTATAAACGCCTCTGGATACCCGTCTTCCATTAATAGCTGTCTAAGAACTTCTCTGTCTGCAGATTTGTTTATCTCCGATGTTAATCTCTCAATTTTCAAAAATTCATTCCTGATTAAACTTTTCTTCTGGCATGCTGGACTGAAGCTTAAGAAAGGTAAAAATTGACATGGTACAGATTTTTTTCTGTAGATTCTAGTTTGGGCCACTTCATTGACTTTTGTAACCAGGACATCTAGAAAATTCAAAGAACCTTCTTCTTCGTCTTCTTCAGCTGTAAACTCCACGATGGGATGAACGCTGTTTAATTTCTCCAAGATTAATTTGGCATCAACAATGTTGATTCAACATTCTCTTCGAGGACAAGGAAAGTATCATCTATGTACCGAGAGTATAAACGGCATCATTGATCACCACACTGATTATTTCGTTCATCTCACCTAAGTCCAACGAAGCAAGGAATATATCAGCAAGCAGTGGCCCAATTGGGCTTCCCATAGCGACTCCATCTATCTGCTTGAAGTAGCTGCCACAGAACATGAAATCAATATTTTGCACTGTCATCATAATCAGTTCTGAGATAACATCAGGAGGAATTCTGCAAATAGATCGAAAGGTATTTAATTTCTCTTTTATGAGCTCAACCGTTTCTCTTAATTCACTTTGTTAAACAACAAGTTGACATTAATTTAGTTGATTCAAAATTGACATCTAATAGTTTATTCACAAACTCCAACGAATTTTTCTCTGAATATTTGCACAACTCATTTCTTATGGGAGTCAAGATTTCTGCTAGCCATTTAACGAGCTTGTGCTGAGGAGTGGCTGACATGTCCATTATCGGTTGGTATTTCAATCCCTCCGTGGTATCTTTGTGTACTTTCAGTAGCAGGTACAGCCGACTGATTTCATCTGATGTGGGCCTAATAGAGTTAGCTGTCGAATCATCAATGTAACCTTTCTCCAACAAGTTTTCAACCTTCTATGAAACTGCATTATGGAAGCCCTTGATTCTTTTCAGGGCCGTCTCTGGTTCAATAGGTCTGAATCTGGATCGGTCTGATAAAATCTGTTTACCTTTTTGGACATAATCATCTTTCGATACCACTGCAATACCTGTTCCTTTGTCAAGATGGCATAAAAGAATTTCTGGATCTTTTCGTAAATCATCAAGGGCATTGAAATGATTTTTGGTCAGATATGGAAAGTCAACTGTTGCCTCCTCTGTTTGAACTGTTGCCATGCGTCTCTAGTCAGAGTATTGAAGCAGTCCTTCGCATCTTTTGAACTAGCTGTCAGTTTTTCCGTTGATTCTAAGAATGTTTCGAACCCTATGTCTGTTTCAACATACACTTTTGCTTTGTTTGGGATACAAAATTTAGGTCCGAGACTTAAGATTTGTTTCGCCTGCAGGGAAAGGACTTTTTCTGAAAAATTAAAAACAGATGAATTAAACTTTGGAAATAAGGCATCATCTTTGCTTTCAAGAATTGATTTGAATAATTGATTTTTCTTCCTTTTGTATGATTTTTTGGTGATTTCATTGATTGTCGTCAGAACCTTATCTTTGACATCGTCTGTAATAGGGTCAAGTGCATTGAGAGCTGCAGACTTTTGAAACTGGTATTCTTCTATTTTCTTGCGGTGCTCAATTGTCTATTTTGTGACTAATTCAGCAGCATTATTCGTTGTAACTATTAAACTTTTGGCAATCCAAACAATGGTTATAAAACTCGAGATGGGCCATCATTTCAGCCAAGTTTTTCGTTATTGAGAGATACTTTTTATGCGGATAGGAAGAGTTCGGAAGTTTATAGGCTATAACTTATAGCGCATATTTTACAAAATAAATCCTGTTAGTTTAAATTTTAAATTCTATGGAATAATTTTCGACGTACTATCAGCTTACACGATGGAATACTGCTAGTACTTTTTGAGGGCCTAGTAATTAATGATGTCTAAAAGGAAAATTGGTCACTGTAAAATATTTCTTTCATTCAAAGGGGTAATTTAGAAGAATCCACGACCCATTTTCTGCTTTCTGTATCCTTTTTAAATACGCAATCAAGACGAAGCTTACCAGATATTGTTGAAGTCGTTTAGTAAAAGTTTACAATTGGTGTCTAAAATCTGAAAATGAAAGAAAATCCGAAGAGAATTGAATAGTTTGAACAAAATTTTGTTCATATGAACATAAAGAGGAAATTAATTTCCTTATTATATCCAGTATATGTCTCTACAGAGAGTAGTGTGCAAGAAATATTTTCGTTTTACTCTTTCTTAGGGAGACAAAAAGCTTCCTTGAATGTTCTCTATCACTAGTGGAAAATAGCAGTCTATCAATCTATTCTAAAATTAAAAAATCCCTTTTATACTCAACTGTATAACTAGTTACAGAATTACAGTAATAATTATTACTCAACTCTATCAGATTATCTATAGTGTGATACTCTGCGTGTTATGAATTTTATATTCTCGAATTAGAATTACCCACTTAAAAGTACATTCAAAAGAATTTACATTTTCCATAGTACATTATTTGTATTATTATTATACAACTCCAGATATAGCGTATTAAAATGACACTTTTAGTAAAGATAAGGAAGGAACAAAAGAAGCCTATTTACTTCGAGAGTTACACACAATTTTAATGTCAACTATGGATAATTCACTTGATTTATTTTCAATTTAAACGTTAGTACACTCTTAGAAAACTATTTTTAATTATTTTTAAATGATAATGATAAATGAATTTTGAGTAAATTAAGACGTTAGATGGAATAAGGTTAAGTAACCATGATATCGCCCCTTCATTTGGGTAAAATGCGAACATCTCCAGCTTTTTAAATAAGTTGAGATCTCAAGCTAATTTTCGGTATTTTTTGTTACCAGCCCTAATATTTATTGAATCTTAATCTATCTTGAATAAAGAAGATGATACAAGAATACAATCGAATTGGTTAAATTAGAGAACAGTTGCGTCCTCTTATTTCTCTCTAAGCTCACTTTGAATCATGTCGGTCTTTTTATTATCGATGACATGAAAACTCACCGCAAGGGATTCGTTTTCATTTCATCAATGTTAAAAATCCCTTAGTCTCTTTGTCACTAACAAAAATTACTGCAGAACAAGAGGGGACAAATGTTCTACAGATTAACCAACGAATTCAAGAATCAAATATATCTATGTCACAGAAACAGCCCCTGAATATAAGTGGAATATATACCATCAAGAAATAGTAATTAATCCTTTTCCAAATTCCTGAAATAATCTGTTATCTTCTATCAACTATTGATAAATCTAGTTCAAAAATTAGAATTAACAACTCATAATGATGATTTTATTAGTTTCTTACCAACTTTGATAAAAAATGAGCGCGTTGGTAGTATAATCCCAGTATACCTCTAAAAAATGACTGAGGCAAGGCATGAGAGTGAGTCAATTTCAAATTTTAATAATTCAACAAGAGCTGCTTGAGGTATATTGCAATTTATTAATGATGAGTCATTAATTTTTATTTATTTTGAGAAATTTTAGATGATATCAAAATGAAAAGTAAGGCAAAACTTTCAAATTTTCAAAAATTGTTCCTCTTCTAATTATTGTTAGATTTTATTCAAATAGTAACCCCGATTTTCATTGGTCAAGACAACGTATATATCAAGACTCATTGAACAATACGAATACTGAGATTCACTATTTAAAGAATAAATATAGACGCTTTTTAAACTTAATCTTGATCCTGTCTTCTTGGGCCAATACCTTGGCGTTCCAAATATGCAAATGATAATCTTATAATGGATTCAAACCAAAGAAAGCTATCAAAGTTTTGTATAAGCCTAAATCCAGAAATATTAGATCACGAAGATCACATTTCTCAAATCTTTTGCTTTACTTTTCAAATTGAAATTTCATGTTTCTCCTAGACTTGATTTAAATATATATGTACCAATCTATGAAAAAACCAAAGAAAACGCCGACAATATCTTGGTTAAAAAGTTTTGTCTACAACTTTAAACTCTATCGCGTCATAACTATGCATTCGGGGATAAATTGAAAGTAAAAGTGTTTTTTTCATGTCTAGAAATATATATCATAATTATTATTATATATCAAAATTATAATTTTTCTTAATAAGAAGATATTTTTTAATTTTTGATATGCAAGCAATTTTCTCTACGATAAGATTTATCTCGTTGTAATGATATTTGGCAAACAGATATTTGAAGAGAAAATACAAAAAAGAGATGTGTTGAGATGAAAAATTAATTTATCATAAATATTATTATTATTTTTGTTGTTCACGTGAAAGTGTTCTCTCTTCTTTTGGCTAAATCAGATTAAAATTTATGAAAGAAAAAGAATAATCTTGTAAAAATAATATTACTTGTATGGATTTATCTTTTAATATTGCATCACAACGAAAATAATGAATAGAGTCTACCGATATATAAGGACAGTATAATCTTTGAATCAGTGTGTCTATAAATCGAACCAGTGGAAAATCAGTATATCCTTTGTATGAATATTCTCTCAAAGGTTATACTGATAGACGAAATTTTCCAAACCTGTCAATGTCACCCACCGATATGATAAATCATGTATTCTAACATCTTCCCACAGAAGCATTGAAAGATATTTTGAATCGAAATCGGTGTTAAAATACTTAAAGATTAATTTCGATTTTATTAGTAAATTTTAAAAAATTTCGTCCAAGTCTACTGATTAATAACAGTAATAACCTCGGAATCAGTTTATTCATAAACATACAAGAACTCTTTTGAGCAGAGATACCAAATTAAGCTTCTCAGATTAACAGTATCTCCCCAAAAAAATCTGAAAAATTTCGAAAACGGCATGAAAAAACATTTGAAAAATCAGTATAAGTTAAGAAGTTTATCCAGCTTTTGAATTTCATTGACATGTGAATTTCTTCAATCCTAAATTTCATAGAAAAACTGATGATTAAAAGGAAATATTCAGACAGGTTTATGCCATGCTCTGATTTAGTTGCACTAATCATTTTCTAATTTACTCAATCCAAGGTTAGATGATATCAAGCTGGAAGTCTATGATTTTTACAAAAATCTCGATATTTGCATCAAGAATTCAAAGATATTTTGGAATCCTACTCATGTTGCTTACTTTAACTATTTGAAAAAAAAATTCTATAAAAAATCATTTTCATAAAAAATATGGTCATTTTTCAAATTTCAATTTGGTGCCAAAATCCTTTCTTTTCGAACTTTGAACTGAAAATTTCCATTGTTTTGAAATTGAAAGTGTGGTCAAAAGAGGTTTCTCAGGATCAGAATTAAACAAAAAAGTTGAATATCATCGTCAAATTTCCAAAAGCACCAGTGAAACGGATCAAGAAATCGAAATTCAGCTCCCAAACGAAAATGAGAGTCATGAAGAAAGACGATGCCAAGTTTGTTAAAGAATAGCTTTCATCATAAAAAAATTCTCTGATTCTTCGATCAGAATCGAAAGGTCTTACAATCTAAGAAATATGTCTTATGGAAATAACTACTTACTCTCTACCTATAATAAATTTAACGATAAATATTACTCGTCTAATTGTGACAACCTAAACTCGATTAAAAATATTATGAAACATATTCGATCTAAAATCGACTACACCTACTCTCTCCTATATCCTGATCTTCATTAAGTAAAAACTACCAAGTGCTATTCGATTAAACTTTTCAGATTTACATCCAACACTAAACAATCTTGAAATGCTCTCGAATGTTCTCTTACTGAAGTTGTCCCAGTGTAAAAATGTTCGTTTATCCTTTCTTCAATGCGTCGATAAGTGTGTCCTATATATTCTGAGTTACAGTAGCATGTGTTTGTTTTAGTGGGTCCAATTTGTCTTTGGTTTGATTTGAGAAGATTTTTGCAGTTTTGAAATTAATTCTCAATGATTTGCCTGGAAAAG
This sequence comes from Gyrodactylus bullatarudis, assembly GCA_012064415.1. Classification (NCBI taxonomy): domain Eukaryota; kingdom Metazoa; phylum Platyhelminthes; class Monogenea; order Gyrodactylidea; family Gyrodactylidae; genus Gyrodactylus; species Gyrodactylus bullatarudis. Next base: position 85,997 of record SSNU01000059.1, read on the forward strand.
TTTTGTCAAACCTTTCTTTGAGTTTTTTCTTGTAAATCGAACTTGTCTGGTCTCCTTTAAACGGTAGATGAAAATGAGAGTGTGTATTGAATTAGATTTTGCATAATTTATTATGTCATCTAATTCTGATCATGAAAAACTTATGGCCCCACTCTCTCTTTCAAATCAATAAAAAAGTCCAAAATCTTGGCGCTAAATCGAAATTTAATTCAATTTTTGCTAATTGCAGGGACAGATCATAAATTTTTTTTTCAAATCACTACTCTTGTTACCGTTACGCTTTCAGACTTTTTCTTTCTATTCTCAGTTGTAATTTTTGCTTGGACAGAAGACTGGAAATCATTTTAGGGAGGTGTTGTTTCAACTACTTGCTCATTTTGTTCAATTATGACTTCAAAATTATTATCCTTAGGCTTCTGGGTAGAACTAACGATAAGAAAATGTTCAAGTTTACTTTTGTAGAACTTTTGTTTGCACAGAACTGGATTCAACTTTTTAATGAAATGAGTTTCAGCTTTGTCTGATACATCTGAATCCTTTTCATTCGAATCACAAACGAAGTCTTCCTAAAATTAAATACTTATATTCTCGAGTTCAAGATAAAGAAGACTAACTGAAAGCCTCACCCATGAAAATTTGAAAAGTTTAAATTTGTTTTATACGGAAAAATTTTTTGTCTTATTCACGAGGGAGTTAAGATCAATATTTTTCTCAAGGCGAACATCTTCAGGAGAAAATTTTGAAATTTCATTTTTGATTGACACTATCTGAAGGAAATTTTTTATCAAAATATGATCATCTGTGAAATTCTCCCTTCCATAGTCAGCCAGTTATATCTACTCTTGAAGAAAATTGGTGAATTTAATTAAATTAAACTTTTTTCGTTCAATGAGTTTATCGGGCTATTTGGCTAACCCGATTCAAGACAAACAACTTTCAGTTTACATTAAATACGCTAAAGGCATAAACTTGAAGAGAAAAGGACATTTTTACCCCTCTATAATAATGTATTGATAGATAGATATCTGGTTGGCTTATCAATAAGATTTTTGTTTATTGATGATAAATGATACTACTGTTACGACTAAGAGATACAAGATACTACATATTTCCTGTGATTTAGTTACTTAATTTAAGTACAATGTTTTCCTCAATAATAATTGTTCATTTTACAATACTGAAGTAAGGAGTAGTAGTAAAAAAATAAGAGAACATGCTATTGAAATGAATGTTTGCCTTCTTAGAGTTATCTTCTTAAAATACATGATAAATAATGATTTTACAGAATTTAACGATTTGAAAAGCAAAAATTCATTTAACGGAAAGAAAGATTTTCGACAAAGGAAATAAAAATCACTTGATTAATTTAGGATTAGAGGCATGATGAGTGTTGGGCTTCTGCTAAATAGCCGGGGTTGGCCTCACGAGTTGATTGCATCTATCTAAAATGAAAATTTTGTTGAATTTAGAGTAACAGAATGATAGAAATTATTTTTAAATCTAAAATAAAGCGTAAAAAGATAAAAAATCACAGTTTCTATCAATGGAAAGAATTTTTTTTGGAAAGAAATTTCCTAAAATTAGTGTATTCGATTTTATACTCATAATCTTGGTGATGATTTTAAATCTAGAATAGCAAGTACTCTTAGCTACTTAAAAGAAATTCAAAGGGATATTCTCAAAAGTAGTCCCAGTGGAAATAATTCTAAAAAATCTAATTTCGATTTCTTTATCAATTTTACATTAAAATCAATGAAATTTTGAAGATATAAGAAATGGTGAGCTTATGGATGATTATTTTATGTTGGCAGTTGGTCTCCTTGACTAATTTTGATCCCTCTTCCCCTTAAAAAATAGCTCAAATTGAAGAAACTAGTCAAAGGTTCCATTATAAAATGGATTTCTTACGTTCAAGTGATTCACGTAGATGTTCAAAAACGTCCGAAAATCCACTTAAATACATAATTTAGAAATATGTGAAAGAAATACATTTATAACCAAATGCGCATTTCTCAAAGGATCAGCAGTGGTCTCTCTTTGAAAATGATAAAAGTCTAAGTTTGAATGAAAAATAATTTACAAAGAAATAGTATAAGTTAAAGAACATAAGAATCATGAATGGAAATTAGAATATTGTCTAAGCTGAAAAAACACCAAAAACTCTTCAATAAATAGCAACAGTGAAGAGAAAAAGGTGAAAAAGCTCACATAGGCCATGGTAGTTGAAGATTAAATGTATAATTCTTTTGAACACATAAACTAGGTTTATGCATGTTGATGAAGAATTTCTCCTTCACCCACACATCTATGCTGTCATCCCCTGGGTTCTTGTATAAAATAGAAAAATTAGAAATTGTAGCAGTATGGTTTTCGTTTTTAAGATTTCTGCTCACCGCAGTATCTTTATTGAGGTTATCATGAAATGAAGATCGCGGTTAGGAGTAGGGAGGATCTTATTGTATAATGCTACAGATGAGGTAATCCTTATCACCTAAATTGGATAGAGATTTGATCGGTTGATGACACTTTTATTATAATGAAACCTAATGTATCTGTAGACAACTTCTTTACAAAGATAAACTCAATTCATAGAAATATTGAATTTACTATAGAAAGAGAGTTTAACGGTATTTTAAGTTTCCTAGATGTCAAGCTAACCAGAAGAGAAGACGGATCAATTCTAAGAAATATTTTTAAGAAAAAGACTGACAATCGCAAATATCTCCATATGCCAGTTTTAGTCCAGTTTCACATAAAGTTGGCTTAGTAATTGGTCTAGGGAAGAGAATACGAAGGATTGCTAGTCCGGAAGAAATACCAAGAGAAATAGAGACGGCAAAGTCTTGTTCAATGGAAAATGGTTATCCAGCCAAATTTGTGGACAAGTTCATCAATCAACCTTTGATTAGAGATGAGGTTGTCAATACAGAGGAAGGCGAGAAAACAAAAATTTTCATCAAAATAAACTTCAAAGGGGATGGTTTTAGTAATGATGTTAGGAGAAAACTGAACAATCTCATCGATCAACATTATGAAAATATACAATTGAAAATTGTATTTAAAACTCAGAGATTATTCAGTTTAATCCATAAGGAATTACTCGACCCTCTAGAAAACACTCTATTGATCTACAAATTTCAGTGTGACTGTGGTGCTTCGTATATAGGACGTACAATTAGGAATTTGTCAACAAGATCTCATGATCACCTCAATAAAGATACTTAAAAACGAAAACCATATTGCTACAATTTCTAATTTTTCTATTTTATACAAGAACCCAGGGGATGACAGCATAGATGTGTGGGTGAAGGAGAAATTCTTCATCAACATGCATAAACCTAGTTTATGTGTTCAAAAGAATTATACATTTAATCTTCAACTACCATGGCCTATGTGAGCTTTTTCACCTTTTTCTCTTCACTGTTGCTATTTATTGAAGAGTTTTTGGTGTTTTTTTCAGCTTGGACAATATTCTAATTTCCATTCATGATTCTTATGTTCTTTAACTTATACTATTTCTTTGTAAATTGAAAATTATTATTTTTCATTCAAACTTAGACTTTTATCATTTTCAAAGAGAGACCACTGCTGATCCTTTGAGAAATGCGCATTTGGTTATAAATGTATTTCTTTCACATATTTCTAAATGGATTTCAATAAAACCTAAAAATCATTAATTCCCATCAAACAATATCCGAATTTTTAGAAATTAAACCTACTAGTTTAGTTGAATAGGTGATTAGAAGCGTTGAAGATCCAGGTTCGACGTACTGACGCGTCTACACCCGTCACCGTGATTTTAATGTTATATGTCTCTCTTATGGAATTAACGCCTGCTTGTCCGGTATCTAAATGGCTAAAAAGCTGTTATTTCTACATTGTAGTTAATAAATTTTTCCGAGTTTACCTCATATTCTCTCAAGATGTAGCACCCATGTTATGGTAAGGCTAGTTTTCTCTATAAGCTCTCACAGGTACCAGAGACCAATTAACCTAACCATGATACTTATTTTCGTGATAAAATGTGCAAGATGTTTAGAGAAAATTCGTGAAAATAAAGTTAAAATATGCACACTAGCCGTATTATGTGGTTTCATTCCATCATTAAATTACTAAAATATTTTATGAGAATTTAACCAGCCAACCATATTTTATCCTGTTCTAAAGTAATATTAACTGGACATTTAATGATCTCAGAATATCCTCTTTCTCTATTGTTCTAAACGTTTAAAAGTGACACTCTAACTATTCTATTGAAAAATTTAATCAACTTCCAAAAATCTTCTCATAGATATCAACATATCTTATAACAATGTTTTCTGTAATGATGTATTTAATATAATTTAGTAATAATAATTTTACCTCATATAGCCTGTGACGTAAAGTTGATTTTGACACTTGATTCTTTATGATTCTTATCAAAAATTATTGATTAAATAAAAATTAATGATAAACTCATCAGATTACTACATATTCCAAGTACAACTCAAAGCTTAGCTTATCTATCTGAATAGGAAATTGAAAAAAAAATCTATTCATTCACTGACAGTGAATAAATATTCAAAATCAGAAAAATGATCATATTTCTAAATTTAAGTTATGATAAATAAAATTTTCATTAAAAAAAATTAGTAAAATACTTCTTTGTAATATATATTCTTGAGTATTTATACAAATTCTTGAGTAATTTTGACAATCTGAGGTATTTTCTGGTTTTTAAAATCATTAAATTTAATTTTGACCCTATCCTCTTCTTAAAATATTAACTTTGGTTAGTGTCAAAGAAAAGATATCTTGATGAATTATACATATTTTTGTAGCTTAATAAAATTATTTCTAATGAGGGATGGAAAAAGTATTTCAAGTATATTTCAGTTCAAATTATCACTCAAGAAAGTATTGTGTTCCACTGCAAGGAACAATGGGACATGAATGGTTAATCTATATCTAAGAGGAAGCAAAGTTGTTAACAGGGTAGTATAGCCTCTTAAAGAACGGAGATGAAAATTGCGGTTAGGAGTAGGGAGGATCTTATTGTATAATGCTACAAATGAGGCAATCCTTATCACCTAAATTGGATAGAGATTTGATCGGTTGAGAAGTTCTTTATATGAATATGGTCCAAAAGAAGATCGGAGGTCTGAAATTGAAGGGGAATTTCATGTTTAGTTTATATAAAAACCTATAAAATTTTTATTCTTTTATTTTAAACTTGAACCAAGAACTTGGTAAAAATAAAAACAAAAGTACTCGAAAACTATTCAGACTGATGTAGGTCTATTTAAGTTGTAACTCACAAAAAAATATACAATTTACATCAAAGTACACAGTTTTATCTCTAAAGAAATTTTTACTAAAGTGTCATATTGCAAGAATTTAATGATATTCTCGAAGAAGTATGACCATAATATTGCTCAAATAGTCTTCCTGTACAAATTATCAGAGCAGAAAATATTTAAACGCTTTAAATCTTTGATATCAAAAACACTTTTCAAAAAGTTGGATAATTTAAAATTCAAAACCTGGCTTGACCTTCGTCAAATTGATTTTTTCTATTTTAACAACTTAAGTAAGTTCTCATCGTGATATTTATTACTTAGGGTGATTTTTTGAAGCTGCAGATAATCTCATGGCACTTATTTCTTCAATATTTTTACAAAATTTTAGAACTCTTTCTTACCACAATCGTTGGATGAATTTTTTAAATAAAATACTCATAACTATGAATTGACTAAAGCTTAAGATATACCTGTAATAAGGTTTTCTATTGTAAGACGCTTCTAGAAGATCAAAACCTAAGGAGCAACGGATGAAAATTCAGTCATTCTTACATACCATGAACTATTCAATACGCCATCGATAAAGGCCTGAACAACTGGAAAATAATTACCGTGAAAGATATCTCGAAATCTACTGATCATAGGTAAAAGTGGTCAGGGAGTGGGTTGTAATTAATGTTTGGCTCTTCATTTTGGTGCGTTAATTTTTCCCACCTCACCTATTGTTTTTGTATTTGCCCCTAATTTTGAAGCGATTTATGTGGAAAAAAGTCTTAAATATCTAGAAATTTGTAAAACCTCCCTCGAAAAAACCCTCAAAAGTTTATTCAATCTTTATTACTTTGCATTGACCATGTAAGGCACTAATAATAAAACTATAATTATTGGATATTTTTTAACATAGAGAAATATGTATACAGGATGTGTAGTGGGAGAATGTCAAAAGATTATTATTATTATTAATGTCAATGAACATTAGAGCTGGTGGTAAGTCAGGAGTAGTAACCAAATCCCCAGAGAGTTTACTATGCACCAGACCTAAAGCCAATTGGGAAATAAGGCATAGTAGTACTGTAGAAACTGATTTTATTTCTCTATTTTGGACTAATTCTTTTTCATAACACTGCGTACAGATACGAATTACAGTATCCTGTATCCTATTTTTCACAACTTACTATGATTCACTCAGTAACGGAATAAAGTTAACAACTTGCTTTTTCTCCAACATTCGACTAATTTGAACCACATGATAGGAAACAAATAATGTTTTCATTTATTTATTCATTATTTATTATTAGTCAAAGATTTTGTTCCCATATAAAGTAATTCTGTGTGGGGTTAAGTTGACCTCTCTTACCTTAGTAATAAAATTTTAGACAAAAACAATACGCATAATACGAAGGAAACAAGATTAAATAAACCCTGATTACAGGAAAGAGTTTCAGTCTTTATATTTTTTTTCTAAAGTGAATGCTGATAACTAACTACAGAGGGGAAAAGATTTATGGATATGAGCATAATATCCATAACTATCTCTGACGCCATTCTTTCTTGCGACAAATTCTATGCATATTTACATCGATAAGAATAGTTTTTAAATTTGAATTTTCATTCTTCTATTTTCTTTTAGTATTTTCTTACTCAGGACGACGAGCTCTGTCGAAATAAGAATGTGGACTGATCGAGTGTAGATACTAGAGGTAGATATTTTTAATTTTCGATTTTTAACTTCAGAATCCAGTTCCTTAAGGAGTTTATGATGGAACCTAATGTTTAATTGAGACATGGTTGATGTGAACATTTTATATCAACTCTAAAATAGAGAAATAAATAATTTTGAACCAAGTAGTTCTTCAGGGAGCTGTTCGGCATAGATTGACTATAACGTTGTTCGCTTGCTGCCTGACTATGTTGTATTCTGACTTGTATTGGTCTATCTGTATAAAAAGAAAAAGGAGAGAAAGGTGTAGTATTTCTTAAAAAATAAGGATTATAAAAATTACAGTGATTGTTATAGTAATCAGAATTATTAGAGTAATAACTCTGATAATATAATTCATCACTTAAAAGAACATTGAAATTAAGATTAGAACATAAATGTAAAGAACATAAAAAGGCTATAGAAAAGGTACAGGTAGACAAGTCAGCACTAGCTAAACAATGGACTGATAATCCAGATCATATTATAGATTTTAATAACGTAAAAAGTCTAGGAAATATGAGGAATAAGTATGAAAAATGATTTTGGAGCCTATAGAGATTAAACTAAACGAGGTTGTTAATGGTAATAAGACGGATATAAATATTGGAAATGACGAGGGTTTCCTTGTGATCCTAAAGATTGAATCTTGATCATTCTCTCCCTTTGGAATCGACAACAAATTTCAATTCAAAGTTCCAAAAGATGGGAATTTAGAGCCAATTCGCGTTTAACCAAGTTTACTATGATCTCGCGAAGACATGCCTGTGATTCTTGGTCAACGTGGATCAACGGGATATTAAAATTTTCAGAGGGCAGCTTATATCAATGCTTTAGTTGGTTTCGAGTACTCTATGAATCGTTTCGAAAATAGATATGAAGAAAATACCTTTTTTATTATAAGAGTAATTTACATAAATACCGCTTGTCTTAGTTTTAATCTATTATGATCTCCCTTTTTCGTGTGCGTATTGCATGAGATGATTGACATTTTCAGGTTACACTTTTGTTGACTCTTAATCTTTACTTTTCTAGATCACTAATTAATCTTTGATTTCAACCAATGAATTAAAAAGGAATTTGAACTGAAGAATTCTATTGAATTTAAAGTGGGACTGTGGTTAAAAGAAATTTTTTTAGGATCACAATAAGAGAAAGAAAACAGATATGCTGAATCTGTACTAATGCATAAGCTCATTATCGTTTGGGGGCTTAATTTCGAATTTTTGATCATTTTCACTACTTGAAAATCAATGATAAAAATAATGATCAAATAATAAATAAAACGGAATCCCTCAAAATGGTCGATCTTTCGAAAACTTATCGGCGATATTTGGCTTTCTTGTCTAATTCTGACTCTTAAAAATATGAATCTACCACAGTCCCACTTTAAAATCAATAAAAATTTTCAGTTCAAAGTTCGAATTTTTGATGAGGTTTTTTTAAAAATCATAGATTCCCAACTTCATATCGATTAGCTTTATTATACCTCTTTATTCTAATTAATTTGAAAATTTCCGTGTTTTAAATTTATCCTTAAAATTCATGTTTACAATGATAAAAAGCAGACAAATTTTTCAAAATCTTCCGTATCTATAGATTTCAGTTACAATTTTGAAATATTTCAGAAGATATAATTGTACATTTCTTAAAGAATCATTAATGGTCTCTCTTTAAAAAGTTGCAATATTTGAAACATACTCTTGACTTTGTCTGTATATTATTGAAGGTTTTTTTCTTAGCCATGGAATTTTCAATTGTTTCGTATCACTTATGCCCGAGGTGAACTAAAAATTAATTTGCATAAAATTAATTCAAGAGGAGCTTTTTTAGATCAGGAATTCAATTAGTAGTTCCCTTACAAGAGATGAAAACAATCATGAATCATCTTTGAATAACAATGTCCAAATAACTTTATTGGCTATTATTTAGTTAAAATGTGACTTTTAATTTATTTTTACTCGTGGGAATATTTTTCCTCTTCAAGAAATCTCTCAGATGAGAAAAAATGATCTCCCTTTACTACTCTTGAGATGCAAAGTGAAATTTCATAACTAGTTCAGTTTTGTCATACTGGAAAGTCTTTCCGGTGAATCGAATGAAGATCATATCAGTCGTATTTATGGAATCAAGCGAAATCCTTAATTAAAAGCTGTATCTTTTAGTAAATATAAATTATTTGGTCTAATTTATTGATTCACTGAAAATAAGAAATCTTAATTTTGAAAAACTTTTCCTTCGTGATAATTAAAAAATTCAAATGGTTAGAATTCCCACAATAATGACGAATCTCTGTTAAATTCTGCAGGTGAATTCGAAATCTACGTTTAATTTTGATCCCAAATATCAACATTTAACTGCTCTTTTATACAGAAAACCTAATACAAACTACCAAACTGATATAGAACTTGCTAACATTATAGATGAAAACATAACCCTTGATGATGACTTAATTTTTCTGGGAGACATTAACATGCCTAATGAAAACTGGAACAACCCAAACTCTGATATTGGTATACTACTACAATCTTTCAATCTAAAACAAATAGTATCGACACCAACACGAGGCCAAAATATTAAATACTTTGTCTCTATCAATAATTTTGATATAATATTGTTAACCGAAACATGGCTTAGCAATAAATTCATTGACAATTCTCTATTTGTTAATAACTATTACTTTATTAGATCTGATAGATCTATTCTCAGTCATGGTGGAATCTTAATCTACCTGAAATCCAATATTATCTCTAAAACAATTTCTTGTAATAGTATAGCTGGAAAAATCGAATATTCTACTTTTTATATTAATCATGACAATATTCCTTATCTGATAATCTGCATTTATCGTTCCCCTAGTTCAAACAGAAATTCAGACTCGTTACTCATTCAAAATTTGAAACCAATTCTAGACCTAAACTTTTTGCCCCTTATAATTGGTGACCTAAACCTTCCTAAGGAAGATTGGTCCAACCCCAAACATTTACTATCAAAATTGTTCTATTCTTATGGGCTCACGCAGATAATTTTTAAGCCTACTCACAAGAAATGTATGAATATACTTGACATTATTTTAAATCCTTTTTGCCTCAATATCGACTATTATGTTTTTGATCCTTTTCCCAACAAAGATCATTATTCTATTTTTGGATTTATTCACATAGACTCAGCTTTTCCTTCATTCACTCCCAAGCCTCGAAAAATTATTAATTATGATTTACTCAAGTCTTTATCTCGTCAAGTTATTAATTGTTATGACATTTTTTCTTTTCTTTTGAATATTATCAACCTTTCTAAAATATCCACTCAATCTAAATCCTTTCTGAAATATTGCTATTTTTATAATTGTAAACTGTTGAAACTGTATCGAGGTTATTGTTCAGGAGCGTCACTCCAAAAATTAAAACTCACTATCTTCAATTATGATGAAAAGTTCAAAAAGTGGCTGGCAGTTTCGCTTATCCGGAAGGAATCAAATATTCTAAAGTCTATCAAAAAACAACCTAAATCAGGTTATCATGCTCTAAACAAATATTTTAAATTCAAAGCTAATATTTTTCCTAGTAATTTGATTAATCCACAAGATCTCAACGAGTATTTCAAATCCTGTTATTCATTTTTATGTCCATTTGTTCAATTTCCCTTGTCTACTCAAACTTTTTCCTATCCCTTTATTGATTACCAGACGTTCCTTGTAATAGTTAACAACATTAACAAAAAAGACGATAAAGATATCTATGGTATTTCGATTAATGCAATATTGCACTGTGCACCTATTTTTCTTGTATCTTTATACTCATTTTATT
>SSNU01000059.1:100339-144544 GCA_012064415.1 Gyrodactylus bullatarudis
GTGACAAATGGTCTAAAAAAATACAAACTGCATGCAACAGATTTACGCGCCTTTTGTCATCAACATACCAAACTGAAATGAAATCCACGAAGAACTCCTTGTGGCTAAGAAGAGAACTCAAAACAATTACACTAATCAAACTCTCACCCCTGGGTAACTTCAATCGTCAAGGCCTACGCTCCAATGTTCATGGCAATCTAAAAAAGCTATCAATTTTCAACAAAGCCAAAAACATATTTAAAAAACTTAATCATAAGATGAAAACTCTTGACAATGATGAATTTTAAAAACTTTATAATTTATAAATTTCCACAAAACTGAAGAAACTATTTAATGTTTATATAGATAACACATGTATTGTTTAATAAATATTATTATTAAAACTGCTTCAAATCGTCGAAATCGATGAAAATTTTGGGTTCAAAACATGCATTTTCAAAATTCGGAAACGGCCTAATTTTGAATTTTTTCTAATTTTTTAAAAATTTTCCCGACTCGTTCCATCATGGATTTCAAAAAAATTTTCTTTTCTTCACTTTCCGTGGAAAAATATTCAGTTTTTTTGTAATCTTCATGTCAATAAGCTTTATTTTTAAGAATTGAAAACACTTCTGCGAGTTAAAAAAATCCCTAAAGCTGAAATTTAGTGCTCTACTGTATATTTTCTAAAGGTTCAACCCACTGAATATACCAAGAAAATCTCATAAAAATTTCTATGAAATTCTCTGGTATAAATGAAGAGACATTTTACTCTCGATAACAGTTGTTTAAGTGAGTATTTTATTGAAACTGATATAGATATAAATCATAGCTCAAAAAATGAAATTTAAATATTCCTTATTGTGTTAATATAGTGTTTGGAAAGAGAAAGAATTCTAACGGAAATAGGATAGAATGTGCTAAAAAAATGTTCACTTTTTTTCGTTATTTATAGATATTATTCTGCAACAGTCAGAGTGGGTGTGAGAGAGGAGATAGATAGACAGAGTTTTTTCCAACAATACAATCAACTTTCACCTTCTTTTTCATTCAAAAATTTCAACCAGAAATCCTTCACATCATTCCAACTTTTACAACCGTTAGTATCAACCAGGTTTGAGCTTTAGACTGAAATAGGAAACCTATTGTCTAATAAAGAATTAATTATTTTGAAGGGGATCTACTTGTTTTTTTAAACCTTTTTGACAGACTCTAAAGTGATATTAAGAGTTTATAATTGTTGAAAATATATTCAAATGAGGAATTTTTAGAATGGAACCTAAAGAAAATATTCTTTTAACTAACTAGAAATATTTCGTTCTAGGTGCTTGTAGGTAATATATCCCACAGGAACGTCTTATTTGGTAATGGATTAGAGACTAGTACAAGTCTCGGTGGGATCCATTAGTAAGCTGTAAAATTCAGCGATATGGGCTAATCCGTTACCAAATAAGACTTTCCTGTGGGATATATTACCTAAGCACCTAGAACGAAATATTTCTAAATTACATTGTGGATAAGAATGACTAGTGAATCGTGTGAAAGGTTCTTACGATTTACGAGTGATTCGTAAAAATCCCTGCACAATTCAGTAATTCATACGAATCACTAGTTAATCGTGAAAATATATATATATATAATTTCCTAACACATTTATTTTTCAAAAATATTTTCAGCACAAATATTTTTAACTATAAAATAAAATGTACGGCAATTTTTCCTCGATTCCCATTGAGGTCTTGAACTTTTACTTTCTCACTTTGAAATCGGGAATTTAGCGCAACTTCGAGATACCATAATTTCTTTTAAAAAATTTTTTCTTCATATCGTCAAAGTGTGCCTCACGATCTAAATTCGAAAAATCCTGATCAAATTCGATTTTTTAATGAAAATATTGGAAATTTTGTAAAAATCATAAATTCTCATCTTCATGTTACCTAAGGGTGTAGAGTATCATTGATTTCTAGTCAAAAATTGTAAAAGATACTGAGGTAGGCCCAATTTCTCTCCAACTCTTAATAATTTTCAGATGTTTACCTCAGATATTTCCAAAAGTTATATAAAGAATGCAGTTGTGTTTTATCTTTAATCTGATTCTTAATTTTTTGATAATAAAAGTAATTCCGGACGAAACTAATCGATGAGTCATTTTTCCTCTTGTGTTCTTTCAGTGTACTCTTTCGTCATCTAGAAATCGTTTCACTTGATTGAAACTTTGAGTTTCTCATGAATTATTCAAAAAGGAGAAATTATAAACTCAACATTCCCATAACTATTTTCCATTATTCTTCAATAGGAGATGTTAATGATAAAATAAATAAGCTATATACAACACATGTTACCAATCCTCATTTTGTGTCAATCACTAAGCACCTTATTTTTCTCCCTTACCAGCCAATGTTTTACCAAAAAATTTGATTATTTATCTAAAATATGAGAATAATAGTAATTATTCAAACCTTGATTTGTCAAGCATCTAGAAACTACACGCTTTTTTTTTCAGGTACAGCTCGGGTTCGAATACTAACCATGTTTTTAAAGGATCATATAAAATTTAAACTTAAACCTTCCTTAAGTTCAAATGGGTTATTTCGATAAAGCATTTTTAGCTGTTTTATGTTGATAGAAACAGTATCTTCTCAATTTTGCAATCAATATTATTATTGATTCAATAATCTTTTCGTTTTCATGATATCCTCAGTAATACTGAGTCAGTAACTTTGGTCAATCGGATTAATGACAAAAAATATGAGGTAGAAGCTGTTCAATAAATTCTCATTTTTTTCATCAGCGTTTTACCTGTAAAAGATCGGCAAAAATGTAGCTTAATTTGGAAAAAAGTCCAGTCAGCAACCTCAGGAAAAAAATATTCATTGACTTTAATAACAGACAAATTATACTTTTCTGAATACTGTATATTTTTGGTTTACCTCATCTGTATGCTATAGATTTTTATGCATACAGACTGGTAAATTAAAAATGCATTTTTCTATAAAATTATAATTAATGTGTGTATTATTAATCTGGGGTATAATACAGAAATAAAAAAAAAATCTAGTCCAGATTTTTGTATGTGAATGTTTCCATGAGAAAAATCGTAAGAAAAATACACTTTATAATTTTAGATCCTTGCAAGAAAGAATTTCTTTATCATCATTGGTTTTGGGATCGTTTTTAGCATGAAATAGAAAATCTGTCACCTTCACTAGTTACAGCTGAATATTTGAATTCTAATTATTGAAATAATCTTAAAAACTAAGCTTAGGGTGCTCTGAGACCATAGTTTAGAACCGTGTAGTTCTTCAGAGAGCTGTTCCGCATAGAATGATTATAACGTTGTTCGCTTGTTACCTGATTGTTTTGTCTTGTTACATGTAATGGTTTAGGTGTAGAAAAATACGAAACGTGTTTCTTAATAGATATGCATCACAAAAAAATATAACTCCAAGATTGCAAAGTGATTCTTAAACTATGAATCTGTAAAAGAATATGGTCTAGCGATCTGAGTGTTCTAATTTCAATGCTCACGACCCTGTTAAAAACTATCTTATTTAGATTACCCTGAAAATGTGGATTCTATTATTTCAACTATATAACTTTGATGAGTAATTTCCTGCTCATAATGTGGGGTGATATCAGATGAATTTTACCCAAATAGATCAAATACTATATGAGTATAATTTAGTTGAAAAGTAATCAAACTCTATCACATTATAAGTGAAGGTCTACATGGAAGAATCTCCGTTGTTATGCATTTTATGAATAAAGTTTCCATTTGATAATGTTGAAGAATGGATAACAGTTAATGAGGAATAATCGATAGGGACTCATAGTTAGAGTGTCTATAGCTTTCCTTGCTTAAATCAATCAAGTTAAATTAATTCAAATCTCGACAAGAGATAATAAAATTTCCTTAAATACAAATTTCGTTAATGTAATCATTTTCTTGCTCAAGATGAATGCTTTCTTTGGCGCAATATATCAAAGACACTTGTTAATCTAGTAATTCTTTGACAATAGGATCAAATTTTATAAGAAAATAGATTCATTTTTAATACTAAGGTGTATAGCGAAAAGCGTTTGTATCTGCCATTTTCGTCTATTATTTATATTTGGCTGGAAATTCTCTCTTAAATGTTAAGAATATGAAGAGCTGGCTGAACTCTTCAATGAATAATAAATAGTTAGACAGACCGGAAAAAAAGCAGATTAAAAAATAATTCGGTCTTTAAGCCTCTATAAACTTTGAGGTGATATATGTTATCCATTCAGCTTGCGTTTTCCGTTTTGAAAAAAAAATAAAATTAATACTCAGAGTCAGCTAAAACGATTAATTCTTGAGAGTTTCATGATCAACCCTTTTACATGAATATGAAAAACTTTAAAACCAAAGCTAGTTAGAAAAAGTATTTCAAGTATATTTTAGTTTAAATTAACGCTCATCATTTTTTCACTTGATAATCAGTGAAATTAGGATGAGTTTATCCAAAATTTTATATTGAGACAAGGTTTTTGATCCCACTCGCACCTTGAAATTCAGCATCAACTTGAGATTTTAAATATGCTATAATATATTCGGACTTATTTTTCTAATTTTCTTTGGTTCATGTCATAAAAGTCGGCCTCGTAATCTAAAATACAAAGAGTTTTGATCAAATTCGAATTCTTGATGAAATATTGAGAATTTTATAAAGTCATAACAATGGTTCTTCACTTCATGATGAAGTAAGTTTCAAGATATTCAGGTTTTTAAGCCATCACTCAAAAAGAATTCATTGGAATTTGAGCGGGGATTTTCAAACATGAATGAAGTAATGGAGAAACCATTCTACTTTAAAGTTTAAAAACTTAACCCTATTGTCTATTATTTATTTATTGGGCTATATCCCAGAATCAATAATTCATATTTTTCAAGTTTTAAAACATGAGTAATAATTCCAATATTCTTTATCACGCTCTAATCTCAAAAGTTGTTATACGCTCAGAAAAAGGATTTCCTTTTGAGTGGCATGAGTATTTCATGCTATGATGACTTTTAATTCCTTTGAAATAAAAATACAGTACATATCTCATGAATCATGAGTTGTTCAAGTTGTATGAGGAATATCTAAAGTCTTTTATCCTCGAATGGATTACGTGATCAAATTATTAGTTGTAAAATAAATCTCTGATGGTTCTTATTCAATGTTCCAGGAAGCATAACGATAATTTCCTGAATTCAGATACAGATTTTATTCATTAAGAAAATAAGTCCTCTTAACTTCTGGCTAGGTCATCTTAAGTGTAGATCGCTTATTCAGAATATAACAATTCTATTTAGTTGATTTAAATGTTTTCATGAAAAATTCGAATTTGTCAAAATTTGATGTTTACTTTTACCGTTTCCGAAAAAGTAATGGTCATTTAACAAATTCCTGATTTTACCCCAAACTTTTCGAACTTTGAACTAATTTTTTTAATGATTAGAAAATGACAGAATGATCAAAAGAAATTTCGCAGGCAAGAAAGAAAATTGTATCTGAAATCTGATCCAATAACTCACCCGATTACGGTGTTGGAGTTGAATTTCGGTTTCTTGATCACTTGATTAAATTTCGATTACACGGTGTGATTACATGTGTATGATAAATATAAAATTCTTCATTTCTACTAGCTCTCCTAGATAAATCCCTCAATTTTAAGGGTGTTAAAATTATAATTCTCACATAAGCTTCATTTGGTATGGATAAAAGTTAATTCTCTATGAGTCATTTGTGTAATTCCCCCTAATCCTTACGATCAAAGAATTCTGAAGATTGCAAAAAAGTCAAATTGTGATTTTTCAAATGTTTTTTGAAAATATAAGCTTTTCCCTTCGAAAAAAGTTTAGCAAAAATTTTATAGAGTAATTGTAGAGGAATTATATGAATGATAAGGATGAACCCACCCTTTTTTCTATTTTATTTTCTTGGAAATTTTCTGAATCTATTTTTATTATTAGAAACAATAACAACAGATGAAGAGAGAGAGACAGATAGAAAGATTGGAAAATAAAAACATTTAATTTTTCTCAAATTATTTTTCCCCTCAAATTTTCCAAGCGTTCTGAAAAAAATAAAGGAGGAAGAAATAAAAACAGCAGAATATATATCAGTGAGCATACTACTACTTTCTCATTCAACAAATGGGAAATGTTAATGGAAAAGGGAGAAAGAAGAAAAGACTACAAGAGAGAGTAGTGGAGGCTTTTCAATTTCCCCTATCATTTCTTCAAGAGAGTACACTTATTTATTTCGATCTAATTCGGACTGCGAGAATATGAAGAGATCTCTTTTTCACTGTTTGTTTTCTTCTTTCAATTTGTAATTTGTTTTTATCAGAACATTTCTTTTTCATTCAAATGGGGGGAAAATCATTTCTGCGCATAAAAAAAATCTTTTGAGAAGAAGAAAGTCCACAATGTCCTCTCTACTTAACTATAATTACAGAGAAAAAACTCGAATGAGTTTTAGAAAATCATTAAAGATCTCTAGAGGGAACGGTTATTTATAAAGATTATTTTATTAACAAAATGATTCGCCCGTTCACTATCTATCTAGGTCTATATAGACTCTATCTAAAGCTAGTTGACATGAAGATGAGAATTTGCCATTTTTACATACAAAAACTCAATATTTTTCTCCAGATTCAAAGAAAAAATTAAATTTTTGAATTCTAAAACGGAATGAGCTAATAAGTTGTTGGTGTTCAAAAAAAATTCCGAAAAAAATTCAATTTCACCAAAATTAGGCCGTTTTTCGAATATCGAAAATGCACCGAATTTCCACTTTTTCAACTTTTGAACCTAAATTTTTTATCGATTTCGATGATTCGAAGCAGTTAAATGATGATAATTGGGATCAGCATTGAACGAAGAATTCGAATGTGGCCATAGAGATAGCGAAGATCTTACTCATAATTTTGAATTAAGTAGCTCTTCAGGAAGCTGTTCGGCATAGATTGACTATAACGTTAAGTAGAAAGCGAACAACGTTATAGTCAAGAAGATCCTACTGTTTCCGAGAAAAGGTTAGACTTCAAGATTTTGGATAATTAGCTTTCGTGATAATCGAAAAATTCAAATGATTCGATTTCCCTTAGTAATGACGAATTTCAGTGACATTTTGCAGGTGAATTCGAATTCTTTGTCGAATGTTGATCCCAATTATCATCATTTAACTGCTTCGAATCATCGAAATCGATAAAAAATTTAGGTTCAAAAGTTGAAAAAGTGGAAATTCGGTGCATTTTCGATATTCGAAAAACGGCCTAATTTTGGTGAAATTGAATTTTTTTCGGAATTTTTTTTGAACACCAACAACTTATTAGCTCATTCCGTTTTAGAATTCAAAAATTTAATTTTTTCTTTGAATCTGGAGAAAAATATTGAGTTTTTGTATGTAAAAATGGCAAATTCTCATCTTCATGTCAACTAGGTTTATGATCACTCTCTCACGTTGAAATCAGAAAAAAATTTCAACTCAAAGTTCAAAAATATGGGAATTTGGCGCTACTTCAAGATTTCAGTTTTAGCATAATGATTTTCAAAATTTCTTTTCTCTATATCGTGAATGTGGGCCTCATGATCTGAATTTCAAAATACCTTGATCAAATTCGAATTTTTGATGAAAAAAGTGAGAATTTTGTGAAAATCATAAATTCCCATCTTCATATAAACTGGCTTTAGTTAACCTTTGAAAGTATAGGTGTTGCACTATTCATTTGATTTATAAAGAATTTCTCCTTCACGGCAAAGGCTTCACCCAACACCTGTACTGTTATCCCCTTAATTTTTGTGTAAAATAGGAAAGTTTGAAATTGAAGCTTCGTGCTCTTCCTGTCTAAGATGCCTGGTCACCACTGTATCGTTCCCTCTAGTTAATAACTCTCTACACCTAGTTAATATGAAGATGGGAATTTATGCTTTTTACAAAATTATGAAATCGAATTTGATCAAATTTTTTGGAATCTAGATCACGAGGCCCTCTTTCACGTTACGGAGAAAAAATTTAAGAAAAAATCAATTTTTAAGGAAAATACAGCAAACTTGAAATCTTGAATTTTTTTCGAACCTCGAGTTGAAAATTTTTGTTGATTTCAAAATTTGCTTTTCAAGATCACAATTAGTCAAAGAAATTAAATATGCTAAATCTGGTTTTAAGAATCACCCCATTTAATTTTACGACCTATAGAATATATATTTTATATATTTAGCTCTACAGTTACATTGGAATTTATAAATCAATAGAGTTTTCTCTTCAGGTTTCAGTAAATCTTTATGAACAATCTTTGAGTTTTGAATACAGTTTTCCATATTGACTGATGAGATTAGTTAACTTGAATCATTGCTGAAATTAGGTTTCATGAAAATTGTGGTTTTTTCAACTTCATCTGTGTTTTTTCAACGACATCTCTATCGATTGCCAAGTTGATAAATTTTTCCAAAAATTTATTAGAAAAACCTTTTTCCATTGAACAGAACTTTTTGTTCTCTATTTCTTTAGTTTGATTTGGTTTAGCACACTTTGCAATCAGTTAATCCTTAATGTGCAGACTGTTACTGCTGAGTACAGATAATAAATCAGGATGTCTCGTTTAAATTTTATACATATTTATCCAATAATAATTTCATAATTTAGAAAAATTGGAGGAAAATATATTTAAACCAAATGTACATGTCTTGAAGTATCATCAGTGGTAATTCTCCAAAAATGATATAAGTTAAAAGTTCATTCAAAATAATAATTTACAAATCATGAAAGAAATAGTAAAAGAATAATAATAATTTGTTCACAAGATGAAATATATCTATCAAGAGAGAATTTAAAACATAATAATTAAAGATCACCTTCAACTTGAAATTGTTTCAAGCGTAATCTCTTAAAATCATCTTGAAATATCAGTTTTATACACGAATTATTTATCTTGATTCTTTTATTTTCGAATGTCATCTTCTGAATTGATCAACGTAATAGACAGGAATATTTTTTTTCAATTTTTTTTCTTCAAGTCTCTCTACCTATCTCTCTTGAGACTTTTATTTGCATCTCAGTAGCATCCTTCACTGTTATCTCCTTATAGTTGTAGCAATTTGAATTTTGGGTGGCCTCAGGTGTTTGTTTTTTCATCAGCAGTCTAAGTGGTAATTTTATGATCGAAATTTATGATTTTTTATTCTAGTGGATAACACACACTCACACAGAAAGATTGAACATTTTCACCAGAAATCATCGTATCTTAATCTCTGAGGAATATATATTCTGGAGTCTGATTACTTTCCATTTTGTAAATTGATCTTGAAGAGATTTATATTCTTGAAAATATCTCTAAGATTGCTAAGATTCTTTGTTGAAGCTGGTGAATCTATAATGAACCATAAATATGATAGCCTATTTAAAGAATTTGGTAAAAGCCTTTGTTTTCACGAAAAAGGAATCTTCAACTTCACAGATA
This sequence comes from Gyrodactylus bullatarudis, assembly GCA_012064415.1. Taxonomy (NCBI): domain Eukaryota; kingdom Metazoa; phylum Platyhelminthes; class Monogenea; order Gyrodactylidea; family Gyrodactylidae; genus Gyrodactylus; species Gyrodactylus bullatarudis. Next base: position 109,790 of record SSNU01000059.1, read on the forward strand.
TTGAATTATCTAAGGAGCAGAAAGAAATCCTATCCCTCGGCCCCAATTTTTGCATTCCTAAGAGAAAAAATGAAATTGAAGACAAAGCGGCTTTCGAACGTTTGAACTTGGTCTCACTAAGAACCTTAAAGACTATTTATAGAAGTTTTGATCGAAAACCTTTAAGATCTAGTTTATTAACTAAAAAAATGTTGAGGCAATGAAAGAACTAAAATCTAATGAGAACATTTTCCTTACTAAACCTGATAAGGGTAAAGGAATAGTTATAATGTATAAGGAGAATTATTATAGAGCAGGTTTAGATTTTCTTTCTGATGAAAGTAAATTTGTTAACACAGGGCAAGATAGATCAGCTTATTATAAGGAAATGGAATCCATGGAACGTTCCATGTATAAGATATCAAAAGGGTTATTCGATAGGAATTCAATTTCTGATAAAACCAGAAGTTTTATAGCAAAGAAACATACGAGGATGTCTAGATTATATCTACATCCTAAGACACATAAGATAGTAGATAATATCGTTCCTGAGGTTTTTACTATGCGGCCGATCTTGGATATGTCGTCATGTCCGCAACATAATTTAGCCAAGTGGTTAATCGACGTATTGAAACCAATACATACTTATTATGCTAAATATGTTGTTAAAGATACTTTTTCTTTTGTCGATAAGGTTAAGGATTTAAATATTGGTTTAAATGAAATGGTTTCATTAGATGTTAGTTCTTTGTTTCCTAATGTTCCTATTGAGAAGACCCTAGATGTTATTAAATCTTTTATTGATGAACATGATGGTTTTGAACTACAGAGTAATGAGATAGCAGAACTTGTTAGGATTTGCTGTACTAATGTTCCTTTGTCTTTTCAAAACAAGGTGTTTATTCAAAAAGATGGTATAGCTATTGGATCACCTCTAAGTCCTCTTTTAGCAGATATCTTCTTAGTTTGGATAGAATTAAATAAAATGTCTGATACTATCAATACTTTCACTGATTTATACATCAGATATTTTGATGACACTTTTATTTTGATGAAGCCAAATGTTTCAGTATACGATTTTTTCTAAAAGATGAATTGGTTTCATCCTAATATTAAATTTACTATGGAAAATGAGTCTAATGAGAGTTTGAGTTTCTTAGATGTCAAACTAACTAGGAAGGAGGATGGGTCAATACTAAGAAATGTCTACAAGAAGAAGACTGATAATGGAAAATATCTTCATTATGCCAGTTTCAGTCCTCTATCTCATAAGGTTGGCTTAGTAATTGGTCTAGGAAAGAGGATAAGAAGAATTGCTAGTCCAGAGGAATGGCCAAAAGAAATAGAAGAGTCAAAATTACGTTTAAATGAGAATGGTTATCCCAACAGATTTGTAGACAAATTCATCAATATGTCTGATGATGTAGATGAAAGGGTCGAAAGAGATGAAGGAGAGAAGACAACCATCTTCAGGAAACTTAATTTTAAAGGTGACGGTTTCAGTAATGATGTTAGGAGACGACTGGTTAATCTTATTGATCAACATTATGATAATATACAATTGAAAATTGTATTTAGTTTATATTATTGTATTATTCAGTTTGATTCATAAGGATTTACTAAAGCCTGAAGAAAAGACTCTTATGATACAGTGGTGACAAGACACATCAAACAGGAAAATCATGAGGCTTCGATTTCTAATTTCTCAATTTTGTATAAAAATGCCGGTGATGACAGCACAGATTTGTGAGTGAAGGAGAAATTCTTCATCAATCACTTTAAACCAAACCTGTGTGTTCAGAAAAATTACTCTTATAATCTTCAATTACCCTGGCCTATGTGAGCTTTTTCACTTTTCTCTTCACTGTTGCTATTTATTGAAGAGTTTTGGTGTTTTTTCAGCTCACTACTGTCACTACTGATGACCCATAAAGAAATGTACATTTGGTGAATAAAACTTTTTCTTCTATAACTACAAATATCTTTGAAGACTTTCTTCTTTTAGCTAGAAATAATCTTTAATAGGGAATAGGGGTAGATCGTCAAAATCAAAAAATTAGAATATCACAAAGCTTGGACCATCATTAGAGAGATAATTTCATGCTGAATCTGAAGATGTCAATTTTGTCTGCTTGAGCAAAAGAAAAAACCTGTGAATAATGTCTTCATGTAGCCTGAAATTGTTACTAAAATCAAAATTTTTAATGTTACTACTCAAAAGCAGAATAATCTTTTTCCAAAAAAATAATCCTAAAGACTTATAAGTTATAACTGATTAAACTCGGTTAAAAATTTATTTCATTGTCTAACATGATACCCTCACAAAGGATATCGGGCAAAAAGTTAGGTTACACAGGTATTGACTCTCACAAGGCATTCAAGATGATCACAAAGTGACACCGCCTCCCCGCAATGTAAAAATTGTAGCTTGAACTCGAATTCGGCACAATTTTCACTTCAACTCAAAAATACCCTACAAGAGAATCTGACAAGAGAATCGACAAAAATAAAGCTTTATCCAGCAAAAAAATTCCGATCCAAAGAGATCGTTTGGCAGTTTCGAAAGAGACGAAGAGTGAAGTGGGCAATACATTTAATTCTCAAAAGTATAGGTGAGAACCGTATTTAGGGAGTGTAAAACTACGCCTCCATTCATTTGTGTACATTTGTGTATTATCACACTGATTTATTGTAACATTTATTTATTGAATGATTTTCGTAGACAAACAAGTATACATGATCCGCAATATTCTCTTGTTTAAAAGAACCCAAAATACATCACTTTTTCGATTTTCATGTGCAACTCAACTTGTTAATTTATCATGGCGTCATGGGAAAAAGTTTTCAGTATCCCAAAGGACTACGATGAGTTTCTGGCCTTTATGTTTTCAGTTGAAATGTTATTGGAGTCTAGGAAGGTCAAAGATGTGGATAGAGTCTGCGAGTTTGTTGCCAGATGTGATACAGAATCGGTTGCATTTCTTTTGAGACTGTTCAAATCCTCAGACGTGCTGAAGAAGAAGACATGGACAGAGTTTAAAGGTTGTATTGCAAACAAGATCAAGCCCAAAGGGTATGTACGTGCTGCGCGTCTGGAATTCCACTGGCTTAGACAAAATGGGCTCCCACTGGACGAATACTTTATAAAATTAAGAAGGGAGGCAATGGTCGCTGAACTCCTAGAGCTCTGCATTGAGAACCAGCTCATCTTTGGACTCGATAGCAACAAGATAAGGGCCAAGTTAACGGAAGCCGACAAGGGCACTACATTGGACTGGAGGCTTTGGCCATTGCTCAGGAGCAACTCATCAAGAACAAGGAAACGGTGAATGGCGAAGGAAAGAATGAGATCAATGCAATTCGCAGCAAACCTTACTGCAAGTTTCACAAGGTATATGAAAATCATCCAAGCTGCAGAAGGAGGATGGTCAAATGTTTCAAATGTCAGCAGATGGGTCATTACCAGAGCGAGTGCGAGGTCAACGCTAACCAAGTGGAAGCCTGTAAACCGTCTATTAACTCAATAAAGTTTAATTCATCGTACTCCCCCTTATGCTCTCTTAAATTTGTCAAACTCGAAGTATGTGGTGAGCTCATCCGTTTTCCAGCTGATGGCGGGAGTCAAGTGAACATAATCAGTGCAAATTTTGTTAAGAGAAAGCGTCTAAAATTGGCTGACAATGGAGGGCTTAATGCGATTGCCTCATTTGATGGACAACCCAGTGTGGTCAAAGGGGTCATTCTGGATGTACCGGTACGGTTTATGGACAGAAACCTGTAGAGACAACCAAAAACATCTTGAACAGGGAAACGTGCCAACGTCTACAACTCAATTATGAAATAAACAGTGTTAGTGTAAGTGGTGAGGAATTCTTGGCTAGAATCCAGTTAAAACGACAACTGGATGACAGTAAGATGATATTCCATCATCGACCAGTACCGGTAGCACTACAAGCCAAGGTTGAGGAAATCATTGTCGATTGGGAGCAGAAGGGCATATTAAAGAGAGTGGAAAACCCTAGGATGGCAGCCCCACTATCGATCGCTCACAAGAAGAATGGCGAGCTGAGGTTAACCAGTGGATACAATCGCACGGCAAACAGATTCATCGACCCGGAAGGCTTTCCTACGCCCAGACTGGAAGAGTTGTTAACAAAGGTGGCTGGATACAAGGTATTTTCTGTAGTAGACCTGTCGAATGCTTACCATCAAATCAAGCTCCACGAGGACTCGCAGTATCTCACGTGTATCTCAACGCATTTGGGATATTATGTCTTCATGAGGCTACAGTTTGGATTGTCTGTGGCACCGAGTATTTTCCAGGAAGTGATGACACGCATGCTTGGGGACCTCTCGAAAGTAGCAGTATTTCAGGATGACATCCTTATTGGTGGCAGGGATGAAAGCGAGCATGATCGTATATATGAAGAGGTAATGCGGAGACTGAAGGAACGAAGTTTCAGTATCAACCCCCCGAAGTTGCAATACAAAATGACGCAGATACGATTCATGGGCTTTGTGATTGACGAGCACGGTTTGCAGTCGGACAAGGAAAGGGTTGCCAAGCTGATGAGAATTGCGGAACCAACTAACAAATCTGAGCTCAGGAGCCTGCTTGGGGCCTACCAACATTATGGTATATTCTGCAAGGACTACTCGGCAAAACTGGCGAAGGTCTTCACACTACTTAGAAACGACGTGCCATGGAGGTGGACCAAGGAACATACCACAACAACGAAAAGAGTCGTGGATGATATAGCCAAGAGCATTCTCAAACCGTATGATCAAAAACGCAGCTTGTTCCTCAGTACGGATGCATCGGGTGAAGGACTGGGAGCGGTACTCTCATACGACACGGAGATGAAGGAAGTGGTAGCCTATGGAAGCCGACTATTGAAGGATGCTGAAAGAAGATACTCTAATATTGAGAGGGAAGCTTTGGCAATCGTATACGGTGTGAGGAAGTTTTATCGATACCTAATTGGCAGGAAGTTCACAATACAAACTGATCACGGGCCGCTTCAGCATATTTTCACGGACGACACGGAAAACAGGAGAATATCGTCAAGGCTCGACGGATGGAGACAATGGTTGTCTATGTTCAACTTTGACATTAAATATCGCGAAGGCCCATTAATGGCGCTTCCGGATGTGTTCTCCAGGATAGGGTTAACGCATGAAGTGGATGAAATCGACGACTTCAAGGTATTTCCAGCGGTAAACTCTATTGAAAACCTAAAGGAGGTGGATGCGCTATGTGAGGAAATCAGAAACATTGTGGACAAAGAATACAAGAGCTTGGTTCAACAAATCTCTGATGGGTGGAGAAGGCGGGTGAAAGAACTGGAACACTACAAGAAACTCAATAGCGAGTTGGAAGTCGAAAATGGTGTAGTCTACAGAGGTGGCAGAGTGGTTGTTCCTGCAAAGCTGAGGCAGAGTGTACTGGTGAGACTGCATGAAGGTCATCCATTCGAAGCAAGAATGTATGAAAGGGCTAAAATGTTATGCTGGTGGCCAAGAATGCATGATGACGTTGGGAAGTTTGTACGTGGCTGTCTGACGTGTCAAAAGAACAGAAGGCATCGAGTTAACGCGAAATTAAGCCATTGGAGGGAAACCGAAGAGTGCATGGAGAGGGTGCACGCTGATGTGGCTTTCAGAGATGGTAAACAATGGTTAGTTCTGGTCGACTCGTTCTCAAAGTTCTGCGTAATTAGAAGACTGCATCGAATGTCAGCGGAATGCCTTGTGGAGGTGCTCACTCAAGTCTTCAATCTGTTTGGTGCCCCCAAGACGTTAGTGGCGGACAATGGTACCAACTTTGTCGCGGAGTACAACAGAAGGTTCCTTTCGAACCTCGGCACGGAGCTGATAACCACACCACCTGGGCACCACCAGTCAAATGGACTGGCGGAAGTAACCATACGAGACCTTAAGAAGTTTCTTGATAAAAACCGTGGGTCGACGGAAGAGGCAGTAGAAAAATTCCTCTATGACAGAAACAATTACCCAAACTGCAATGGCCAAATCCCCAGTCATTATATGTTTTCATACAGGCCCAGGACTGCAGCGGAAGCGGCGATATTGAATGATGAACAGCAGAAAGAGGCGTTTGTGTTCGAGGAGGGCAAGGGCTGGTCGATGCCCCAGATTGTGAAGGAAAACTCCGACAGCACGGTGGTGGATGAACGGGGAAGATTGGTCCACAAGGCTGATGTAATGCCTGTAGAGAAAAACAACAAAAGGGAACAACACGAACCTGCAGAGCACAACGAGAGTGGCTGTGAAAGCGAACCCGCCGACGAAACGGACGGAACCAATCCGACTGAGCAGCTGGGCAGAGGCCATCGGAAAAAGAAACCGTTGGATAGACTAAACCTTTAAAGGAGGAGGATGATTTATTGTAACATTTATTTATTGAATGATTTTCGTAGACAAACAAGTATACATGATCCGCAATATTCTCTTGTTTAAAAGAACCCAAAATACATCACTTTTTCGATTTTCATGTGCAACTCAACTTGTTAATTTATCACACACTTTTTCAATAAATAAATAACTTGCCATTGTACTTTGAAGAAGGTCTATTAGGGTCCTGGTATAAATCTTTTGGTACACAAATGAATGGAGGTGTAGTTTTACACTCCCCAAATACAGTCCTCACCTGTATTTCTAAAATACTATCAAAAAATGTACTTTGGCTGAAAAATGAATAATCTGTTTTATTTAAGAATAATGAATGTTTTTTTTCTTTCGAATAAAAATGAGACAAAATGGCTTGGATTTGTCTAATTTGAATTTTTTTCGCATGGGATTTTGTATTTCTACCCCAAAAACAATGTGAAAATGGCTGTGAAGTAAAGGTAATGAAAATGAAGCAAATTATTTCCACAGAGATATCGCTCTGAATTGAACAAAACTTTGGATAAAGCTTGAAGACGGACAGCAGAAAATAAAGGACTGTTAGATCAATTCAACAGAAAGCCATGCTGAAAATGAATGTCTAACATGACTGAATCTTTTAAGAATTCAATTATTCACCTTATGGAAATAAGAAAAAATACCAATAATAAGACACGAACGTATTCGTTAAAGATAAAATTTCATAATTCTTCGAGGAGCTGTTCAGCATAGACCATATTTGAATTCATTGATTAATTATGATTCATAAATTAAGAAATCGGTAAACAATTTGAAATAATTTATTCTAAATATTCTATTATAAGTCTAAAAACTGAAAGCCAGTTAATCTTGTTACTCGGTTTTAAGATTATCTGATAGACTCAAGAATCCCGGGAATCTTATTATTATTAGTAACAAGATTAACTGGATTTCAGTTTTTAGACTTTTAATACATCTAGAAATGAAAATCATCTAGTTTATTCTTAACACCCAGAAGTGTTACACATCAATAGATCCTTAGATAGCAGTATAAATGAAAACTATAGCTATTTGATATTCTCTAGAATTTTAATCTCACATTTTTGCAGTTCGTTAAGAAGAAGATGTGAAATTCGATAAGGAATTCGTGAAATTCAGTAAGAAATTCATGAAATTCATTAAGGAATAGTATTTTAAAATGTCATTTTTAAAGGAAGTTATGAAATTCAATAGAGAATTTGTAAGAAACGATATGGAATTAATGCAATTCATTAAGGAATATTCAAGTTTTATTCGTCAATCAAAGATATCAATCCCTCGCTTGCAAGGGGACAAAAGATAAGATAAAAATTACTTCAAATGTAGTGAATAAATTCAATTATCTCAATTAGTCTTCTGATTGGTAGGCTATTGGATCGATGAGTTTAGTGTGGTTTTGTGTGAAGATTGGTCTCAATTCATTAATCACATGGGAGTGCCATATTCAACCGCTTACAAATTAATCCGCAATCCCAGAGAGAGTTTATCTCGAAGAATAATGAATCATTATTAATGATTGTTGATATCAATGATTAATGTCAAAAAACGCCACAAGTTCTACAAAGCTTAATTGATCACATCGAACGTTGAACAATGGAGAAAACATCGACTACCTAAGATTCCTGTTGCTGAATATTGTATGAGAAGACTCGCAGAGGAAGCCAAATAAACTCTAGATAAAATAATACAATTCACAAACCATTTGAAAAATTATTATCCTCAATTATTGCGAAAAGAATATAAAATTTTCCTTTTATGAATTGCATTAATTCCATATCGTTTCTTACAAATTCTCTATTGAATTTCATAACTTCCTTTAAAAATGACATTTTAAAATACTATTCCTTAATGAATTTCATGAATTTCTTACTGAATTTCACGAATTCCTTATCGAATTTCATATCTTTCTTAACGAGCTGCAAAAGGTATAGTATTAAGATTCCCGGGATTCTTGAGACTATCAGATAATCTTGAAACCGAGTAACAAGATTAACTGAAAGCCAGATCTGAAAAACCATTCAAAATTAAAGAAATTTCTCATCCACTGAAGAAGGTACTTGACTATCTCAGTACTGAAACCTCTGGAAGAGGCTTTGGAAAAAAGTTGGTTATATTCTAATTAAATCTTTTACTAATATTTATTTGTAGATTTTAGATTCCATCATAGAACAAAAAAATTTCCTCATTGTTTGAGATCTAAGAGTCGGATATTTTCGGAAAGTTAATTTCAACAATTTGATTGATTCAAGATTTGAACTCTCGGTGTAATAATAGTAGAAAATTTGGTGTGATCATGAATAAAATGCTCATATTTTGTACATCACACCATTTTTATGGTTTAGGCCAAGTTTAGTAGAAAATTATTTTCTAATTAAATTATATTTTTTTTGATCATATTGGAGTGGATGTCCTGAGAAATTCCCTTCTCTCAAGGGTTACGTAACAACCGAGAGATGATGTGATAAAATGTTGGCCTCAATGCCTTACAACAGAATATTATATTATCTTCGTGTTATTTTGTCATTAAAATATGTACAGTGTACACACATTGAGACATTGAGTTATCCAGCTAACTAGCCAGAATTAGTAGTAAGTACAATGTAAATACTCATCTCATCTTTCTCATAGAATAAAAAGAGGACCTCTTGACAATAAAATGAGTGTCTCCTTTCTGCATTACTCAATAGGCAAAGTATTGCATTCTACATGATACTGTAATCATAAGATATCCATTGGTTCATTTGAGTTCCTTTTTACACTTTTTTTTTAAATTCATTGTTGGTCACCCCTACTCCGATTGCGATGATTAATCATCATCAAGTGAATCCATCTCTTCACACTTGTTTCTTTGAAGGAGCAGCTCATAAATTTCCTATGATGAGGAGACATGATAATTCAACAATGAATGAAATCCAGAAATAAAAACATGATTTACATCGCTTTACATTATTATTTATTTGTATTGCATTATAATACAATAACAAATGGGAAAGATTAATATGGAAAAAATGAATGAGGTCATTGTACTATTCTCGATTCTTAGAGATGGGGTGGAGTGGATGTATGAATTGCTCATAATTTCCGTTGTACAATTAATCACGAATTATAGCTAGCTATAGAAAGATGAACTATAACTTCCATCAACTCAGTATTGAGATAATTTTGGTGATCTTTCAATCAAATGCAAATCATCTCACGGCTAAGGAATCCCAATTTTTTTGATTTTTCTGTCTGGTTGTGATACCAAGTGAAAAACCACTTTCCTTCATTGAAATCAAAAACAATTTTCAAATCAGAGTTTGAAAATGCGGAGAAATTACTCAGATTGTTAATTAAATTTTTCTCGATTGAGAATTTTCAAATATTAGTTACAGTTAATTACACACGTGATTGCTCACTGAATGAATTTATTTCATGGCAAAATTATATTTATACCTCTTTGCTCCATTTAAATCTGTTGATTATAATTACACAGGGGGTCATGAAAAATTCAAAATTGCGGTAAAAAGTAAAATAAAACTGATTCTGGTGTAAAATTTTGCGCTGATCCCGAATCTGTGCTCAGATCTGTAAAATTTACTATAATTTCTGAGATAATTGGAAAAAACGATATTTTCCAAAATTCAAAATTTCCCAAATTTTTAAATTTAATTTTCGCAAAAACCGTAAATGTTATTGTATTAATTGTTTCGCAATTAGATGAGAAATTAAATTCTGCGTCGATTGATATGACTTTTGTAGGGGTGGAGTTTTATCGGCTTTCGGAAATTAACGCCAAATAAAGGTAATGTTCGAATTTTTGGGTTTTTTTGTTGAATTTTCACCATGTTTTAGAAAACAAATAGACTTTCCAAAGAGATTTTTAAAAATTTTAAAAGGCTATCAGGATCAAAATTTTGTGAACTTTTCGAATCTGCCATTGGTTTTTGGCTATCTAATTTAAAAGAGGAGTAAAAATCGCATTTTTGAAATCTGTTTTTAGACAGAGTTTTTCCGTTTTTACGTTTTAAGCTCCCATTATAAGCAAAGCTTGCTTCAAAATCTAGTAGAAAAAATTCTTTGCTTTCTGAGATAAACTAACTAAACACTTGTTAAAAACTATTTCTTTAACTTATTTTTATTACAAGAAAAATCACAAAAATACATTTCTAATTCTAAAGTTTTTTTCATTTGAGGCAATCAAAAACTCACCTAACTTTCCAGGAATTGGCGATAAATTCAAATGACCAAGTTCATCTTCTTTAATATTAAAAGACCTTCAAAATGAGGGGCTGGGTGTCTTATAAGACTGTTATTTGCACGATTTATTACTGACTAAAGTTCATCCTTTCTCATGCACAAGGTACTAATCAACATTGACGAATAGAAATGACTCACATGATCAATTCTATGTTTTCTGTGATTGGTTTATTATAATACCCATGCCATATAATTTTCATTCGTGCATATTTTCTCCACGTCAGTATGATTCATCCTCGTGAATTCGTTTGCTTAAATGACATTTCACGATTTTGCAATGTCTGTGGATATTACTTTATTACTGGATATATGTACAGAATTGACAATGCTCTCAAAGAGAAATTGATCCAATACTTTAATGTTAATATTGGGAAATATCGTTTTTTTCCAATTATCTCAGAAATTATAGTAAATTTTACAGATCTGAGCACAGATTCGGGATCAGCGCAAAATTTTACACCAGAATCAGTTTTATTTTACTTTTTACCGCAATTTTGAATTTTTCATGACCCCCTGTGAAATTATTCTGACATAAAAGAAGAGAACTCAAAACTGTCCTGTTATTACTATTAGATTCTCAAGTTTTAGGACAGAGAAAAAAATGAGTTTAGAACATTTCATACTTTATTATCTTTTAATTCACATTATGAGCTAATAATTTGTTAAAATCCAAATATAATCCGGAAAAAATTTTGAAAAATTCGAAAATTTGCACAATAAATCAAATTCGAGTAACTCGTCTGATCATTATCAGCTTTTAATTGATTTAATAATTCAAAATTATTTAAAACTCCATCAAAATTGGAAATTTTGTCAGTTTTTGTATTTTAACAATTAATTTCTTTATGGAACTCAGTAGAAAAAAATTTAGTCCTGAGTATTTAGTAAGAAAAAATATTGTATTCGGTCGAAAAATAGTAGACTTTTGCGTGACATAAGGGTATCTCCTTAAATATCAACCATCATTTTTGTTTTCCCCGTCTAATAATGATCATAATGTTTGATTCCTCTCACATCTTGAAATCAACAAAAATTTTCGAATTGTGTGTTATTTAATGCTATTTCCTTGTTTTTTTTTAATTCCTAAATTTATCGAGAATAGCTTTCGATTGATTTTAGAGTTCATTATTTTAGCTCTGATTGGATTACCACAAAATAGGAAAGTTACCCAAGTAATTAATGTTAAAGTGGTATTATTTTTCCTTGTATAGAAATCTAATCAGAGTTTATAAGAGTGACAAGAAAACTCTTTTTTTGTTTGTTGTCCACACAGGGTATTTTCGTATTGTTATGTTTTTTCACAAACAGGATATTTTCTGTTTCATTTAGTCCTTTTTCCTATTGCTAAACAATGAAATGTCGCTACGTAAGAGAGATTTTCATCCATCTTTAGGGAAAACAAAAATATCTTAATAATTAACACGTGAAAAAACTAATACATTTTTGTTTTTATTTGGAAATCAATGCACATTCTCTTTACTTTTATAATGAGTTAACAATGTAAGAAAATATGATAAAAACTATACACTAGGGTAATGCAAAATTTTATTTTTCCCGAACAGTGCTCAATGCCTAGAACAAAAATTGATGTTTTAACCGAGAAAAACACATTTTTAGCAATCAAAATGAAATTTTTTCATTCTATACAAAAATCCCATTTTCCTTAAAATCACAAAAATTAAGCAATGAAATAAGGTCTCTGCGGACCCCATTTTTATTATCAAAATTTAAAGTTTTTGACAAAATTAAAAATATTAACTTTTTCTTTAATATGATTTCTTATAACCTCTGTGGTCAAATCTGAATTCATCGTCTCATTTTGATTCGAAATATCAGTACCGAATTGCCTTAATCCTTGAAAATCGATTGAAATTTTGAGCTCAAAGGTTAAAAATGTGAGAAATTAGGGCATTCTCGTAATTCCTAGAATAGCTTAATTTTGGTCAGATTCAATTATTTTCAGAAATTCTTCTATGTCAACAATTCGACTAGCTTTATCACTCTATTGGAATAGAAGTAAAAGATGTATTAAAACCAAATACGCATTTCTTAAAGGATCATCAGTGGTATCACTTTAAAAATGATAAGAGTTAAATAATTGAATGAAAATAATAAGGATAAATGCAAGCTTAAAGAACACCAAAACTCTCCAATAAATACCAACAGTGGAGAGAAAAGTGAAAAAGCTCACATAGGCCAAGGTAGTTGAAGATTATACGAATAGTTTTTCTGAACACATAGATTAGGTTTGTATTGATTGATAAAGAATTTCACCTTTACCCATATATCTATGCTGTCATCCCCAGGGTTTTTGAATAAAACGGAAAAATTTGAAATTGAAGCTGCGTGGTTTTCCTGCTCGAGATATCCTTATGTAGATGATCATTGGATCTTGTACACAATTTCCTTATAGTTCTTTCTATGTACGAAGCTCCACAATCACACTGAAATTGATAAACTGATAGAGTCTTCTCTTCAGGCTTGAGTAAATCCTCATGAATCAAACTGAACAATCTCTGCGTTTTAAATACAATTTTCAATAGTATATATTATTATAATTTTGATCGATGAGATTATTGAGTCTTCTTCTACTTTGGAGTTCATCCTTTAAGAAATGATTATTTGGTGTTAATATATCTTTTACTTCTATTCTAATATGATTTTAAGTGGACATATTTGAGAATTTACGTGAATTATTTATCAGAAAACTCTAATTATATTCAGACAATTGTTAAACTTTAACCTACAGTTTTCTTTTATGATATATTCTTGAAAGAGAACTCAAAAGAATCTCTGGATGAAAAGGATGTAACCTTTTATTGTTGCAAACAAAACAGAATTTGATACATGGAAACTACTCGAATAATAAAAACCTCGCCGTCAAAATAAACGAATAATATGTATCATCGAAAAGAGTAAAAAATTATTAGAGAACAGAGAAGAAAGAATTCCCCACTCTTTCAGATCTGTTGCTGTATTGATAATGATAAATTTAAATCAGTCATTTAATATTTTTCTGTCTGCCATCAATGTATAGATGTGTGTCTGGTCAAAATCATTGGAATGATTGCTGGAAGGAAATTGAGAAAGAGTTTAATATTCATCAAAGTTACATATTGTAACGACGAAAATTCAAGAGTAATTTTTCTTAATATTTTTGCTCTATATCAAAAATTCAAATTGAACTTCCAGATAATGATTTGGAGATTAATCTTGGTGATCGGTGGAAATTTAAACTTTTACGCTGAAAAGAGAGAATTTGGCACATTTTCGAAAATCAAAAATGGCCAAGTTTTGGGCAGATATTTTTAAAATCATGAGCTTATACAGTATTATCTTTATTATTAAAAAATAAAAATTGATTTTGTGAGCCTATGGACGTCCGACCAATTTCAATGAAATTTAAACCAGTTATAGATTACCCCACGGACCATGTTCTTAGCGAAAATATTTCTAGATTTGGTCTTAGATGAGCCTTAATCTCGATCAGAACCAAAAAAGTGGCTGACCAATCAGATGGCTTCATTTTTAACACGTAAGCTAGCTTCTTATTGGTCCAATCTAAGCTTCAATTTCTTGGTCTTCATACTAAAACAGAAGCTTTTTCGAATTTTAAGAAACACTGCGTAGCGGGTTCGGATCAGTTAGTTATTATCAGACTTGGACGAAATTTAAAAAAATTACTGAATTTGCTTATCGATATCATAGATATCTTCAGGTATTTTAATGTTATCCCCACCAAATTTCGCTTTTTTTTGTTTTTTTGTTAGAAGGAGCCTTATATTTAAATATAAAAAAAAATAAATTTAAGGTAATCTGATCAATAGAATGATATAAATCTGGATCTTGTAGTTTTTTTTCAAATGTTATAAATGCTTCAAAATATTTTTTATGCTTTTTGAATTGTGATAAATAAAATTGTGAAAATTTCAAATTAAAAACGTTTTTGGACCTATCAAAATTGTAATATTCGTGAAAAATCTCGTTCTAACAATAGAAAAAACAATTTTAATCAGGATTTAAATCATTTTTGCAACTTTTTCTTAAAAAATAATGTTATTCATTATTCTGAAAATAAAACATTAAAAAACGTTTTAAATTTGGGATCCCAAAATTATTTCTGTTCCTCATTATTCTTAGAAAAATACTGAGATTTATGTAAATATTCATGTCAACTACCAATATAACAAAACTCTCCATGGCAAAAGTTTCGCATGAAAGTTCCTAAGAGTTGCATAAATGGCAAACTATCGAAGCATCTCAAAAATTTATTTATTCTCCTCGCAGTGTTGGTAAAAGAGAAAAGGAGAATAAACGAAGAAGAGCTTATGATATCAGACTCATCTTACTTTCTCTCTCTCTCTCTGTATGCATAATACACATTGTATATTCCATCTGGAAAATAATTTTCCCATCTTTTTCTGTTTCTAATCTCAATTGCTGCTTGTATTTGGTTTCTTCCCAGATATAAATTTTCTTTCACGTTAAGTTAATTTTACATAATCTCATGGTTGAATAATTTTATACGAGATATAAATTGTCAGGGGGTAAAATATCTTTTTGAAAAATTTTGGAAATTCATTATTTTCATCTCGGTTTGCATCAGTCAGTCTGGAAATACTTTACTTTACACAGATGAAAAACACCCCTTTTTAACCGACCGTCAAAATTTTCAGGGATATCACTGAGATTGGAAACTTTTTGTGGTTCCAGAATACGATGTAATGAATTGAATTAGTTCTTGGGGAAAAAAACCTGTATGGGAAAATTTGAATTCTTCACCTAATCTTGATACGAAATATCAGTATCAGATTGATTTAAATCTTCGAAATCGATAAAAATTCTGAGCTCAAAGATTGAAGATGTAGAAAAATGGGAAATTTTTGAAATTCGTAAAAGGGCTGAATTTTGGCTAGGTTCAATATTTTTCAGAAATTCTTCTAATTCACCAACTCATGGACTCATTCCATCACATAATTCAATAAATAAATTTTCTCCTGATTTTTCGGTGAAAAATATTTAGTTTTTTTTCAATTCTCATCTTCCTGTCGACTAGCTTTATATACTAAAGCTAGTTAATATGAAGATGGGAATTTATGGCTTTTACATAAATTCTCAATTTTTTCATCAAGAAATCGAATATAATCAAGATTTTTTGGAATCTAGATCATGAGGCCCTCTTTCACGATACGGAGAAACAAAATTTGAAAAAATCAATTTTTTAGGAAAATACGGCAAATTGGAAATCTTGAAGTAGTGCCAAATTCCCATGTTTATGAACTTTGAGTTGAAAATTTTTGTTGATTTCAATGTGAGAGAGTGATCAAAAGTTGATTTTTAGGATCACAATAAGACAAAAAACCGATGATCATAATAAAAATTTAGATAAATTCGTCATTTTTCAGGGATCTTGAAATATCAAATTTCATCGACTTTCAAGTAGGGAAAATTCAAAATTTGATTTTGACACGATTATGGGGTGATTCTCAAAACCATATTCAGCATATTTGATTTCTTGACTTATTGTGATCATAAAAATCAACTTTACAAACCTGATTCACAATATGTTCATTCTCATAACCAGAAGAAATGAAATCATTTCGTTAGATTTAGTTTAACTTCATTCTTTTGCTTTCTGCTGTCATAGTGAAAATTGAAAAGTGTTAGATTCAGCTTTCTCCCACTTATTTTGGTCCCAATTATCTGGACTTCTCTGTATTTACAGTTTCAAGAAAATAAAAGGATTTGGCTTAATTTAATAGTTATTCACTTTTCTGATCAAGTAAAAATAAACTCATTATTCACTCGTCTTCAAAATCCTCTAAGAAATGAATATTTCTACTAATTCAGATAAAAATAAACTCTTAAAGTTTATTAGTGTATTTTTAAATCTAAACAGTGTATGTAATAAAAGTTATAAAATTAATTTTTATTTCCTATTTGCGAGATACGCAAGCGATCTGATTGAATTGTAAAATTGATTTTATAGTGTTTACTTAATTAATGCAGCGCTAAAGAATGCAGTAAATTAACCCTTTTGTATAACAAAGTTCGAAAAGAATGTGAGATCTTATTCCTTGAAGATTAGTTAAATTCTGATGACGATTCGTCTAAACTGGCCTAACGTTATTTACTTTAAAACAGATTTTTCTATCTGTATTTCTATTGTAGCCAGGTTACAAATTGTTTTATTTTTCTCATTAAGCTTCTGACTGAGGCTAGAACTTGCTGGCTAGAAGCCATACATAGGCGAATAAAGCTTTATCTTCGTCGGTTCTCTTCGAATCAAATAACGTCAATAAAAATTTGAGTTTGATAAATAGCAATTATCCACCAATGAGATTTGAGTTTTTTCATAATTTTCTAAGCTTCATTCAAAATATTTTTAAAGAAATCAGGCAACTTATGTCCTCCAACGAGAATTCTTTCTCTAATAGACATAATTAAGCTTGTAAATCTAAGCTTCCACGATAGTATGGGCAAAAAAATGATCTAAAGAAATTGATTTATCTTGCAAATCGAATTTGGAATTTTTCTAATAGATTTTAAATTACTCAGGCATAACACTTTCTTTACGCATTGATGAATGATTTTCCATGTTGTATATTTTTCTTATTGAGAAAATTAACCCTAGCACGACATTAAATAAAAATTACAAGTATGACATTTGGGGTCTAAATGACCCCAGTAGAATAAGTTCTCAAAATAATGAAGTCGGATCAGTATTTTTCAATTAAATATTTTTTATTTATAATTTATAGGTTCACAAGAGTTACAAATTAGGTTTGCGTGATTCTGGCATATTAAATTATCACACTTGTGACATTTTAGCTTAGTTTTACGATCATTTTGCCTTGGACAAATACTGCATCTTCCTCTAGATTTTTCAGTGCTTTGAGTCAGCCTCCTTCTTTTTGGATCTGGATTCGGGTTTTCCTCTTCAATTCCCATGAGTTTTATGGATAATTTCTTCAGAAAATCCCTGCGGGAATACTTCTTAGTTCTTAGAGTTTCTGGCCACTTTGTGCTGTAAAGAACATAAGCATTGTAGGCAGCTATGTCCAATATGTTCCAGAAAACAGATAAAGGCCATCTTCTGGTTGCTCTACGACATGAATAATTCCCAACCAGTAAATCAAGAGTATCCACACCACCTTTATTATGATTATAATACTGTATAATTTCGGGTTTGGCACCAGTATCATCAGGATTTGTATGAAGTGTGGAGAGTAGTACAACAGGTTTGTTTTTCTGCTGTCCGAATCGCATCAAAACTACGTCTTTCCTATACAAGTATTCAATCTTCATTTGATCAATGGATTTTTGTGGAAGAAATGAACGATTCTTTCTACAAGTGCCAACTAAGGCAGTTCGGTTTCGTTTCAAATACATCGCAAGATCATACGTGGTAAAGAAGTTATCGCATGTAACAGTTCTTCCGTGATTTAAAAACGGATGGATCAGTTGCTTGACAACTCTAGCTCCTTGACCTATTTCTGCAGTATTATTTTCTTTACCAATATAGATTTCTGCATTACATAGATAGGAGGTCTTGGAATCACAAGCCGCCCAAACTTTGATACCGTACTTGCCAGGCTTTGACGGCATATAAATTTTAAAAAGACATCGTCCTCTGAAACTTATTAGTTGCTCATCAATGGTTATTTCTTAAGAAGGTACATAAGATGACTGACAATTTTGGATAAAACTTTGAAAAAATCCGCGAATTGGAGCCAATTTATCTCTTTGCTGAACATCTTCTCACATAATTTTATTGTCAAATCTTATAAACTGCTTGACAACTTTCCATCGTGAGAATGACATTGATTTATTTACAATAGATGTACCGTTTGCATTTTCCCACAACTCTTCAAGATCCATATTTTTCTGTTTGGTAACTCCAAAGTATAAAGATATTCTAATCCATTTCTTAATTTCTGCTGATGTAATCGGGCTTAAATTTGATTTTTTGTGCTTCATATAGATATTAGAGTTTTTGACGATATTTTCTATCATTGATTTGTCAATAAGAAAATCAAAGAATTCTTCATGTTCAATCAGATTCTTGGAAGTACGTGATAATCCAGGTAAAAAATCCAGAATATTTTGAGCAGGCGTCTGAGTTTGGGCAGGTTTATGAGCAGTGTATTGAATAGACCCGCATTTCGAAGACAAAATAGTCAAATCAGCATCATCAGGTTGTATTTCGTTATCAGCAAAACTGTTTTCATCCGAAATATCACTTAGAATTTCATCAAATTTATCCTCAGAAGAATTGGAATCATCAGTCAGATGTTCGAATAAATCCTCTTGAATTGCGAGACAAAGAGGAATACTTCTATCTGTGTTGACCATGAAAAACAGAATGAATTTTTAGATAGAAAATTGTTTTTATATTCCAATAAGTTATACAAGCCTTATATAAGCAGACTTACCAACTTGGGGTCTAGGAGACCCCATATGTCTTATAAGTAACAAATGATTTCATAATATCCTAGTCAACTAGGGAAAAAAAGAAACCTAAGATAAACTATGAATAAGCCTTTTTATTAGTTGCTTAGGGATGTCCTAGAAGACCAGCCTAAAAAAATAATTTTTATATAAGTTATCTTTAGTGGACGTTCATTTGGGGTCTCTCAGACCCCAGATTTCGTGCAAGGGTTAAATTTATATTTTATTTTAGCAATCTCACCCTTATTTAGAATAGAGTACATCAAAATGTGTCTTTCTGAAAGATTCGTTCATAAAACGTATGCCCTCAAATACTAGACTTGGACGAAATATTCCAAAATTTTTAAATTGAATTCACATTATTTGTTCCTGAAAAGCGAAATCCTATTTAAATTGTTTTTTCAATTGTTAGCGGTTGTATCGTAAAGTTATGAGTCAAATTCCTTCTCTAAAAGTGGTAATTAATTTATTTAAAGTTTAATCAAATCACGACGTTTACGTTAAATTAAATTTTGAAATTTGGAATTTTCGTTTCTCCAATTATCAGAGAGAATTTTTTAGATCAGAGAAAAGATTCGAAATCAGCGCAAAAATATTGAATTTTTCATTACCCCCTGTGTTTATTGAGTGCAATCATTCAAAATAGGTAATAATCACAATTCTTAGTAATAGAAATTCATCACGAAGAATTGAATCAGAATAATATTTTTCAATTTTTATCGCTTTTCTCAAACAGCCATTATTATTGCAAGAATTGTCTAAAAGTAATAATTGCGACTAAAAAGAAGACTTAAATTCATGCCTAAATGATCTAAGCGAAGGGATTATTATTCTTCTATTTATTCAATAAATTATCGTTAAGAAAAATAAAAAGTCAAAAAGAATTCATTTTGATGTACTCAGAAGTATGATGAAATAAATAGAAAGTAACATCAAAAGGATTTTCATAAAGAAAGGTGATGCCAGGTCCTTGTTTACTCGTGCTAAACGTATAGTATCTGAGGAAATTTGGGAAGAAGAAAAAGAAAAACTAATGGAAATTTTTATAAAAAATGACTACCCCATAAATTTCATCAAGAGTAACTTAGGGTCCATATAAGAGGAACGAAACATCAAACCTAACGAAGAGGAGAAACGAGAAATAAGACTATACATACCATTCAAAGGAGATCAGACCAGCTCAATATACAAGAAAAAACTAAAGGAAAGATTCGACAAAACATTCCCAGACAAAATCCTAATAAATATTTTCAAACCAAACCAAAGATAGACCCATTGAAACAGACTCACGTTGTATTTAAGTTCAAACGTTTTTGCAATTCTGAGTACATAGGACATACCTATCGACGTCTTGAAGAAAGGACAAATGAACATCTATACACTAGGACGACATCGGTCAGAGAACACCTGGGAGAATGTTCAGAAAAAGTTTCCCCATCAAATTTTGAAATCCTTTACAAAGAACCAGGGAAAAATCTGACAGCTCTCAAGACAGCAGAGGCTCTTTTCATTGAAAAAGAAAAGCCAAACTTGTGCGTACATAAAGTAGCTATCAATCCACTTGTCCTATCTAGAGGAACTTTAAAAACAATAGACACAAATGAAGAGACTAGAGAGAAATTAGCTAATTCCCAACCTTCAACCAGATCCAGACCAAGAAAAAGGAATATGGTGGAAGGAAACCAAGATCAGAAAAAGATAACCAGATATTTCTCTCAAAATTAATACTAATAGAACTCAGATAATTAAACTCGAACCATTATTTTTCAAAATCCTGTTTAGCATGGTCTATTCCATTGAAAGGCCGTATACAAATGTACAAAGAACCAGTATACACACGCACATGGTAACTCTCCCACCACCAAATGTACTCGCATAATACCAACACCAAGAAAACTACAAAGAAGTACCAAAAGAAGCACACACGCACTCACCTCTAAGGAGGTGAACAAAAAAAGGGCCAATCAGATCAATTATAATTGATAATTATCATCATTTCTTGTAATTTTTGTATATGTTACAATCAATGCGGAAACTCCCTTCAGTGTATACACTGACCGTCTTATCAGCCTCTCATCATAATATATAATTCTTATCTTGAATGAAGAAAAACTCTGACGATTATATAAAACTCTCGTCTGATAAAATAGGAGGGGTAGTAACTTACATGCCAACCATAAAGAACATGGTGTACCTAATAATGGTATGAAGATGGTATGGTAATGTATACTAAGTTGCCAAGGCCATGTTCTTTTCCTTCTTCGTAAGACTGATATTATCAAATAAAGAAAATTAAATATAAAAATAATTAAAAATTTATTAAGTATAAATTTTCTTAAATTTCAGCATTTATTTTCGCAGCTTAAGGATGAATGGCACTTAGAGTAGCATGTAACAAGGTTTTTTCGACACTTGCACATCCTTGTATTACAGGTAAGATTTGAGAATTTTTAGCATAATTCTTTTCATCTAAAATTTGATAGAACCTTTCTTTAGGATTCATAATGAATAATTGAGGGATTTAAATTTTCTTCATTTGATAATGTCAGTCTCACGAAGAAGACTGGAAAAGCAACATGTCACCATAGTCTTGGCAACTTAGTATACAATAGTTCTTCATACCATTATTAGGTGCTCAGATTCATTTAGATAATTGACTTTATTGAACAAATTCAGCTGGACTTAATCTTTATTGTATTCTTATGTTTATTGTAACCTAATATGTATAACTATTTATAACCATATTTACCTATATTGTACATATTAATAAAATATTTCTAACAAAAAAAAAGTTATTCATAGTTACAGGGAATCTAGAAACTAAAGGAAGTCTTAAGAATCCCTAAATTTCTAGGGAATCTGGAAACTGACGGTCAGTGTATACACTGAGGGGAGTTTCCACATTGATTGTAACATATATAAATCTGGCATGTAAAAGCTGAAGAGTATGCCACGAAATAAAGCGCTATTCTTTTAACAAACCTGGCATCGCCTTTCTTTAGGAATTATTCTATTGCTCAGATAAAATCAGAGGTTAATCAACACCTCTCAAACAAAAAGGATTTTCATTCGATAAGGAATTATTCCTGTTTTCTATTTCCCTGAAAAAATACCGTTAAATTTGAGAAGTGATTCGAATTAAGTCTTTAAAGGGCCTCGAAAATTATTGACACGCTTATATTAACCCTATTCCCCCTGTTCTGAAAACCGTTTTTTTGTTTTGGCATCAGAGTTCGAAATTATGCCAGGGTTAAAATATATTATTTTGAAGAAAATTAAATTATTATAGTATGATAAGATAATTTTCATTGCTTAACAATTTGCTCAAAAGTTACCTTGAAACTAAAGCTAGTTGACATGAAGATGAGAATTTACTATTTTTATGAATAAACTCAATATTTTTCTAAATCGGAATGAGCTAATAAAATGTGGATATTCGAAAAAATTTCGAAAAAAATTCAATCTGACCAAATTCAGGCCAATTTTCCCCTTTTTCCACTTTTGAACCCAAAATTTTTATCGATTCGATGATTCGAATCAGGTTTTATTGTGTAGATAGATTTTAGAGCTGTAACTACTCAGTCCGTTCGGCTTGAGGGCGGTCGAAATGCTATTTTTAGTATGTTAATAAGCAATGAAATCTGATTAAAATGATGTAAGGCATACTTTTGTTTAGTTTCTGAAATAATTTTGCTATTTTTCAACATGAGCTATTTTTAGCTCACCAAACAATGTAAACAATACCAAACATACAAATAAAAAAGCTTTTCTTTCTTATCCATGATAAAAACATCAAATCTCCCAAAAAAATTTCGAACCCGTTGAACCCTGTTACCGTCTATAGGAACGAAGAAAATTTTTGATTCAAATCGAATATTATTGGATAATTATTTTTAAACTAATGAGAGTAAATCATTGATTTTAATTGGTCTCATCTGATTGGACAAAACAGATCATGAAAGTATATAAATAGTAATTTGTTTTTTGACAAACTTGTTGTACCACTGAAGAAGGCGTGTGAAGACAATCACCGTCGAAACGTTTGGATGACCATGGCTGAGAATTCTAATATTGACCTAAGTTTTAGTAAATTTTATTATAAATATTATTAACACTTTTGGTGCCGATGGACATATATTTTTGGCCTAACTTGGTATCTTCATAGGAAAATTTTGGTTTTTATAAAAATTGTGAAAAAGTCTCGGCACCGAAAGGGTTAATCTAATAAACATTGTAATAATAATTAGGTAGATAACCTTTTTATTATCAATAATCTTAATTTTGCTAATTTTGGAATAAATTTGAAAAATATTCACTAATTTTGCTATAACACCTCAAAAGTGCACTAATTTTGGAATTAAAATAAAACATTTTCGAATATAGATATCAATTTTTTTCAAATTAAAGGTTCATTTCTGTAAAAAGAGAACTTTTCTACTGAAGGATGGGAAAATAATCAATGTTATATTACCAAATTTGAATTGTAAATTTATATTATAAGCAGAAGTTCAACTCAAACTATTGCATAACCATTGTATTATAACATATTATAATAGAAATACAACAACTCGTCAAGAGGAAACCCTGTCCACTTGAGTTGTAGTAGTTTTTTCCATTCTGCATAGGTTCTCATTTATAATTAGAGTTAGTGATTTTATCAGAGTCTATGAGATTTATTCTATAGTTGGTTGATATGAAGTTGGGAATCAATAATTTTTACGAAAACCTTGATTTTTTTCAGCAAAAATTCGAATATGCTAAAGATTTTTTGGGTCCTACTCATATTGCTCACTTTTGCGATAAAAAAATTTTTTTCATGAAAAATAAGCTCTAGCTTTGAGCTTAAAATTTTTATTGATTCAAAAGTGGGAGGCTGATCAAAGTAGGATTACAGGATCACAATAAGACAAAAAAGCAAACAAATTGAAAAAAGATACACCATTTTCGATTTGTCGAAATTTCTTTAATTTTCAAGTATTGAAAATGATCAAAAAAATGAAATTCGACTCACAAATGATAATCAGGTTATGCATCAGAACAGATTCAGCATATTCGGCTTTCTTGTCTTATTATTATTATGGTCGTGAAAATCAACTCTTACTTCGAAATCAATAAAAAATTTCAGTTCTTAGTTCGAAAAAATTGGATTTTGAAATCGAAACATGAAAAATGAGCTTATTTTTCATTAAAAAAATTTTTTTCTTCAAAAGTGGGCAACATGTGTTGAATTCTAAAAAATCTTCAACATATTCGAATTTTTGCTGAAAAAATCGAGGTTTCTGTAAAACTCATATCAATTAACTTTGGCTGTATTTATCTCTTTATTATTTAAAGGTAGATAGATAAATTTGTTTGTATCCAAGTAACTGAAATAATGCATGCAGAAAGTTAATTACAATTTGATTTTGATATTGAAGACAAATTCAATGAAGCTCTTTATTAGTGAACAATTTAACCTTCACCCTGGAAATGAAAAAAATGTCATAGAAAAATCAATACAAAATGGGTCCACATGGTATTTTGTGGTGCTTTTTACCTAGTTACTCCTTAAGGATACTGCAGTTACCATATTAGGCAGGATAAAGACGTGGGTTCAATTTTGAATTTTTTCGTTTTCCGGGGTGATAGATGTATAAGTGAAAGAGAAATTCTTCATCAATCAATACACCAATAACTATTCCTATAATCTTCAACTACTTTGGCCAATGTGAGCCATTGTTGCTATATATTGGAGAGTTTTGGTCTTTTTCAGCTTTCATTTATTCTCATTTCTTAGATTTTTTCTATTTCTTTCATAATTTTAAATTGTTACTTTTATTTATTGTCATTTTTAAAGGGATCCTTTAAGTAATGTACAGTTTGTGCTTGACACATCTCCTTCTTGAATTCTAAATTTAATGGAAGTGAAGCTCACAAGTTAAGTATTTCCTAATTCGAAGTAGACTTAAGTGGATTATTTATTTAATTATTTTTTGGTCATTCATACTAGAAGATAAAAATAAAAACTTCTCAATGAATTCGGGAATTTGTGACTTGAAAAAATTTTTTTCATTTTTTCATCTGAAAAATTTCTGAAGATATTTTGAAACCAGTTTAAAAAGCACACTTTTACCTTGAGTTGAAAACTTTAATTGATTTCAAGGAATAAGAGGTATCTTACGTTACTTTTTAGGATCTTTATTAGACAAGGAAAACAAAAATGGTCGTTGATTTTTTTAGGAATCGATATATATCGTACAATAGTCTATTTTTAAGGATAATCCAAGATCAGTTCAAATTGACAAGTCTTTCAAAAATTGGATAGTGATAATTGATTTCTTTGTCTGTTGGCGATCCTATAAAAAATTGTTATTTGATTCTTCTCAAACCTTGAAATTTACAACTCAAAGTTTATAACTTGAAATTTAAAATTTGTGTATAAAAAGTGTAAAACTAATTTGTAATCAGTATAATTTGAACAGTTCAATAAAGTACTTCTCAATTTACCCAAGTGGCTCAGTCAAGATTATTCTAAATTAATCGAAATTCGAGAAAATTTTTCACTCTAAAATAATTGAAAAGAAAAGAATTTTCTTTGGAAATCAGTAAAGTTTTTTTTAGTTGCTCATTGCGAAAAAATTTTTTTTTCCTATTTTCTTGAGATTCAACCTTTGATAAATGTTCCACGAGCAATTTCCTACTTTGAACGAAGAAAGATTGATCACCAGAAGCTGTCATATCCAATCTTATCAAGTACAGTATTTCCATGAAGTCATATTCAAGGAAGAGAACTATGATCCTGTTCATAAAAATATGCTTGGTTTTGTCTCATAAAAAGAGTAGATTTTCCTTTCGCATTATTACTTCATGTAGATGACCCTGTGGAATGATTCCTACATTTGAAATGTAATCTGCCCTAGAACTTTACTATTCTTTGATCATAAAGAGATAATGAAATTAAGATTTTATTACCTACATGAAGACACGTTAGCATATCAATTTCACATAATCTTAGGTCATCTTCTTTTTTATGCATCAAATAAAATAACAATAATACAATTTCAAAAAAGACAGTTCTGCATGCACTAATTCAAAAACACGAAGCGGATTGAAAACATAAGGCGAATAGAGATTTGAGTTCTGATAGGATCTTTCGACAAATTTGGCACTCTACATTTTCGCATTTTTGCAACTATTTAATTGAATTTCATGCAATAAAAATGATCATCTGATTGATTTTGAATGGTTTTCCAGATCTGGACCAATAGCAATACTAAGGTTTTTGGAAAAAATCGAAGAGACTTTAGACTATCTCAGTACTGAAACGTCTTGAAGAGGAAAAAGCTTGGTTATACACTTATCCACCAGTTATGGTGCTTGAGAAAGCACACACCCTGTTTTTGACTCTTAAAAACCATTTTTCTTACCATAATCATACTTTTAAGTAGGACAAGTATTTTGAAAATAATCTTTTGGATAATATTTTTCATTTTTTCTATTTTTGTTCTCACTTTGTCGAGAAATTTCTCCTGATTCGATCTGGAACAGTAAACCATTGAACTATTGAATTCGTTTGTTAAGTATGAATAAAATTAAAAATAAAATCTGAAAGTTTGAATGGAGAAATTAATTCATCATCTTAACTTTTGATAATTACACCCTTTACTAATTACTCTCAAGCCACACAGACTGAGTATTACCAACTACAAAACCCAATTAAAAATCAAGTATTCCTTGGCTGAAAATCCTTTCAAATTCATTTCCCAACTACAGAGCTGAGTGTTTGCTTTCTTAAGCACCAAAACTGGTGGAGAAGTGTATTCCAATTAAATTAAATTTATCTAGTATTTTTTTGAAGAATTTCACTTGGTTTCCTTGCTACCTGTAGCAATTAAACAGCTATTCAGAAGGTACACTTTTACTGATTCAAGAAAAAAAATTTATCAAAAATATATTAGGTCATGTATTCAAAATACTGTATTTGGATAATTCTACTGTTTTTTTTTTGAATCAAGCAAAACACTGTGTGGGTTCTATATGTCCAATCACTAATTTAGATTTTTTCTAACCTAATAAAATTGATGGAGAATCATTCTTTTATCTCTTATATGTCATGCGCTTGACAACGTTGGTGGAAAAAATCCGTGTCGGAGAAGAAATACTTTTACTACTTCTATTATGCCCCGAATGCATTCTATAGACAATTTAATGGCTGCCATCAAAATGTGAAAACTCAATACCTACTGGCTTAAGAGTATTGTGGATAGGAGCCAGTTGAAATAAAATTCCATTTGACCTAAAAGTTCCAGGCGTACATGCATACACAGTAACTAAATGCATGCGATAGAGTTCAGATGAAGATTTTTTCTGTATATCTTTCGCTGTTGCTCAATGTACACAGTGGTATTGACTAATTTTTTAACACATTTTCTCATATAGTCTCAATTTTATTGTGTACATTCCTGTGAAAGAATAACCTTTGACCTTTTATAGTAAAGCAGTATTGTAATTGTAAAAAACGAATTATTGTATATCTCATTTCCTTTTTTTACATTCATTCGTTCATTTATGATACACTTACTTGATTAGTGGTTAATGCTTGATTTTAAAACAGTTTTCTATTGGTTAGCACGTTAGTCTAATCTCATTGGTCAGTTCAAATGGGATGAATAACGTTAGTGTTAGGCAAATCAGTCAGTTGTTCATTAACCATTTGAATTGAATATTTATCCCTTCAAATGCAAACGCGATGATAATCGTGAGGATAATTTTTTTTTGAAATTATGAATTAGAAAAATACAGATGAAGGAATTTACCATGCACGGATTATTGAATATTTTTATTTTCATCAAATTAGCCTCCTTGCTTGGCAATGAAATTGATTATAACTTTCAAATTGAAGAAGAATGTCCCATAGGATATTTTATTGGGAATTTAAAGTCTCCTCACCAGGAATATGCAACAATATCGCAGAGGATATTTGAAACTAACAAAAAGATTGATTCATTATTCTCGCTGGACTCAAAGACTGGAGATTTAAGGACGAATTCGCGAATCGATCGAGAGTCAGTCTGTCCGAATGAGTCAATCGATTGTAGTCTACGCTTGACCATTTTGCAAGTGACCGAAAATAATCTGGAACACTGGCTGACTGTTGGAATAGTTATCAAAGATAAGAATGATAATAAGGCAACTTTTAGTTTGATTCTGGATAAATTGAAAAATGGATTTTATGAAATTAACGTAGACGAGAACAACATACCATTCTCAGAGTATATTCTACCGAAAGCGATTGATTTAGACACGAAAAACTATGGAATAATAACATATCAACTAGAGGATTATGAAGATAATATTGAATCTGAAAAGAAAAATTTTGATATTCAAATTAGAAATGATTTCCAGCCAATACTCATAGCTAGACAATCGTTCGATTATGAAATGAAAAAGGAGATTAAATTATCACTCATTGCTGTTGAAGAGAATTCTCAACCACACAATAAGACCACAAGTGCCAGACTGGATATAAGATTCAAGATTACAGATGTTAATGACAATGCGCCCATATTTTATCTTCCTGTTATGAATTTTGATCGATCATTCGATCTTACTATAGAGGAGAACACTCCTGTTAATTCCATTATTCTCACATGTCGGGCTAGAGATGCTGATAGTGGGGAGAATGGTAGGGTTAAGTACAAGTTTATTGATGACTTCAACGACTCCCTGAGGATTAACGAAGACACTGGAGAAATATCTCTAGCCAATGATATAAAAGCTCATGTTAACTCAAACCTTCAATACAAGATCATGGCCTATGACCAGGGAGTAGAGAAATTGAACAGTACTTTCTTGTTGAGGGTCTACATTGCTGACCAGAATGACCATTCTCCTGTGATAACTGTAAAGCCAACTGGAAGACTTCCAAAGAACTATGAACAGAATCAGGTCTTTGTTAAGGAGCGTAGTATTCAGATTAACGAAGGTGTTAATTTAGCTTTGATCTTTATTGAGGATCTTGACGTTGGTCCAAATGGGGAAGTTAATTGTTCCCTGGCTAGTCAGACAGTCTATTTGTCGGAGAAGGGAATATCCGCGAAACTTCAACTAACCAAAACTGGAATGTTCTCATCGAAAACTTTGTACAAATTGAAAATTATTCACTTTTTTACAAGTCCATGGGAGTCGAGAGAAGAAAAGACGATTCAGTTAACTTGCCATGACAATGGAAAGCCGAGTAAACTGACAAATTCAATCAATCTCAACTTGAGAATTATCAGAGAAGAGGATTTTGAACTCAGATTTGAAAAGGAAGAGTACATACGGGAAGTTTATGAATCAGCTGACAGGATTGCTGAAATATTCAAGATATCCATTGTTGATTCAGATGGACAAATAGAGTATCACTTTGATGACTCTGTGAATAATACAAACACTCAATGTTCTGGCCTAGTACTGGATCCAATGACTGGCCTTATCAGTGCACCAAATGGCATCGATCGTGAAATACAAGATACAATCATCTGTCGAGTAAAAGCTATTGAATATGGATCTAGTCTATCAAAGGTAACCTTTGCTAATGTTGTGATAAAAATCTTGGACGTGAATGACAACAGGCCAAAATTGTCAAAATCTCTCAAATACTATGGACTTAACATTACAGAATATAATAAAGAACAAGTGGAAATCATTAGTCAATCAGTTATGGATGGCCTTCCTCTAGGTAAAGCTACTTGTGAAGATAGGGATGTTGGAAAAAATGGCTTGATCTCTTACTCTCTAATCTCAGTTGTACCGATATTCTCCAATTTATCCTATTACAAGAATGATGCTATCAATTTGAATGATTATAATTCCTTGGACTTTTCTATAGACAAAGTATCTGGAGAATTATTCTTGCCAAGGGTCAAGTATGACAAGATTGATCGGGAATTGGTAACCAGTTTTAAAGTAACGATTCAATGTCAGGATAGTAACGAAACTTCTCCTCTATTCTCAGAGGAAACATTTCTTTTGAACATCATTAATGTTGATGATTGTCATCCGATTTGGCTAGAATATTTTGGAGATCAGGTAGCAGCTCCGTATGATCGAAAACTGGAAATTTATCTGCCTACAGAAATAAAGATGGAAAATAATTCTGACATGTACCAGACGATAAACCTGAAGGCAACTGATCCTGATCTCAATAAGAACAGCAAAGTTACTTTTTATTCATCGACTAAATCCCATTCATTTAGGCCAAATGATCCGAAGCTGATTATGTTGTCACATGGCTCTTTTACCATTACTAAAGAGGGTCAGCTTCGCATCAATAAAATTCACCTCAAGGTTGACACAGCCTATGGAATATTGATAACAGCAAACGATAATAATCTTGTCAATGCTGAAAAGTCAGATGCCCTAATAGTTTTACGCATGGTTAGTACAAAGAATATGATATTTGCTGATGATCCAAATCATAACTTTGTCGACTCAAAAGGTCATATTATTTTCAAACCTTATCTACAACCCTTCCTTGTTAGTAAACAGGTAGGCCTTGTCTTTGGGATATCTCTCATGATTGTTTTCTTATGCTTACTCCTAAGTGTGATATTCATTGTGTTCTATGTTAAAAGAAGACACAAAAAGACATATTTTGGTATTTGGACAAAAAACCGAGGAAACCATCACAATAGTAATGATAATAATAATAAAAGAACTATATCAACGCATCTGAATATAAACGAAAACTTTTACGAGCAAAATAAAACACTAAATGAATTCCTGAGTACTAATAAGAGTATGCTTGGCTCATCTCCAATTGCCTCGACAGATATTACTTATCATCACGAAGATAAGACTAGCAATTCTTTGAATAACCATTCAAGTGAAAATAATGGGGACTTTTGTGAAATTAATTATGATCAAATGAATAATACTAATAATAATTCGAATTATGAAACGAATAGTTCCCGTAGGATGAATTCCAAATATTATCATCAGTCCCAGATGATCTATGATCAACATCGATTTGGTTCATTCACTCCAAGTCCAATTATCAATGGGGATTATCGACGAAATAATGAGGAGTTGTATAACTCTTTTAATCTGTTCTATTCACCAAAACTTCCTCAAAAATCATTTGCTCATACAATCACTGGTAGTCAACATCAACAACTCTTGAATCAAAATCAACAAAATCCTCTCTATTCTCATCTGCCACACTCTTCTCAGATTTCACATCAGAACTTGTCAATTATACAAAATCAGAATAATCCCATTGTCGGTACTCCAAATGCCTCACTTGTCTCAACAAAGCAATTCATACCAAATTCTCAGAATATCTCGTACAATGCTGATTTATTCCAGGAAAGGAAATTCAATGTGAGTTTCCAATCATTTCTCTAAGATGAATGAAGATTAGGGCTAGTAGACTTACGATATTAATTACTGTTCTCATGTAATATCAAAAAATCATCTCACGGTATGGTAATGTCCATTAAACTCATTTAATGACCAAGTCATTAAGAAAACCAGACACAAATTTGATATAAAAAAATTTTCACGATAATAATCGAAAGTAGTTTTAAATTAAACTCAACTGTATAGATAATGAACTCTTAAGTACATTTATGAATGTTGAAATATGAATATTTATTCATCGGTAAAGCTTGATCATTATTTATATATGCATAAATTATATAGATAGAACTTTTCGTTATCTTACTTTGGGATCATCTTGGTTCAATTCATATCATGATTGATATATCTATTATATAATTATCATTTATCACTATAGGGATATTAGGCTAGAGGCTAAGCAAAATATTCTTTGATCTTGTAAGGAATTTGTAATTCAATTTTGTATTCTTTTCTTTTGATCAATGAAGTTTTTCTTGCCTCTCTCAATCTAAAAGGAGTTACATTAACAAAGTTATAAATATCTGTATCTTGAAATATTTTTGGGAAAAAAGTCAATACGTTTAATTAGGATTAATTCCGAAAAATGACCCCGAAAAGGTCTCTTTGGGATTTCAACTTCTTTAATGCAGTGTCGATTGAAAATAAGAGAAAAGCGTCCATTCAATATCACAACCTCTCATATGGTTTAACTTTTATTCGTAGATTGAAAATGAACATTCTCTTTTTATAGAAATTACACGAATCTAGGTTCTTGAAATTTATCGCAACCCCTGAAGAAAGTTTATTTTATGTTAAGATCAAAATAGAGAAATAAGAGGTCAATTTCATCAAACTACAATGTTCTTGGAGTCTTGCAAAAATTAATAACTATCTTTGTAAAAAAATTTCGTCCTATGGCTAATAAGTTAGGAGTTCTCCTTAAAAGCAGCTCGGAGATCATTTTGCTTTGTGACGTCAAGAATCTAAAGTAGCCGAAACTCAAAGGTTAGAAAATAGATAAGAAAGATGGAAGAACATGCACGAGCCGAAAAAAAATCAAAAGCTGAAAAAATTTACAGTAAACATATTTCTATTGAAAAATCTTATTTTTATTGAAACACGTATATTTACTCTCTAAATAAGTATTATTTATCTCGACCGATCAGAATGCAACAAGGGATTTCTATACAATTAGATAGGAAAAAGTGAGTTTTTGTGAAAATGTGAAAATACTTAATTAGGGGGTAAATATTCATGTTTCAATAAAAATAAGATGTTCCAATAGAAATATTTTTACTGTGATTTAGTGTCAATAGAATTATTTTCCTTTTAGGGTCATTTTATGGAATTAAACCATTAAAAAGCCTGAAACCAAATAAATTCTTATCTTTTTGTATAATTGTTAGTGATTTTTTCCATTTCGATCTAAAGACATGAAGATGAGAATTTACTATTTTTACAAAAAACTCGATATTTTTCTCCGGATTCAAAGAAAGAATTAAATTTTTGAATTTTAAATGGAATGAGCTAATAAGTTGTTGATATTCAAAATAAAATTCCGAAGAAAAATCAATCTGACCAAAACTAGG
Source organism: Gyrodactylus bullatarudis (assembly GCA_012064415.1). Taxonomy (NCBI): domain Eukaryota; kingdom Metazoa; phylum Platyhelminthes; class Monogenea; order Gyrodactylidea; family Gyrodactylidae; genus Gyrodactylus; species Gyrodactylus bullatarudis. The sequence goes on from SSNU01000059.1 coordinate 142,834, forward strand.
CCGTTTTTCGAATTTAGAAAATGCATCAACTTTTGAACCCAAAATTTTCGGTGAATCGAAGCAGTTAAGCACTGATCAACAGGAAGAATTTGGCCCTAGAGATTGCGAAGAATTTACTGTATCCGAGAAAAGGTTAGAAGATTTTGGATAATTTGCCTTCGTTATAATCGAAATTTTGAGTTCAAAAGTTGAAAAAGTGTAAATTTGATGCATTTTTGAAATCCAAAAATTAGCCTAGTTTTGGTCAGATTGATTTTTCTTCGGAATTTTATTTTGAATATCAACAACTTATTAGCTCATTCCATTTAAAATTCAAAAATTTAATTTTTTCTGTGAATCCGGAGAAAAATATCGAGTTTTTTGTAAAAATAGTAAATTCTCATCTTCACGTTAACTATGTTTTTTTCTAAATTTTTAATGAGACTCAAGACAATTTTAAGCTTCATTCAAATTCTCTGAAAATACCACCATTGAATAATTCATGCATTGGGAAGTGGGAGAGAGTCAAAATTATCCTGGTTTTTCCTCTCTTATCTCTTATTACTTGATATAATAATCTGATATATGCACACTGTTATCATTTGAAAAGGTTTATGAATGTTTCTTTCGAATCAAACTACTATAACCGGAAGAAAGATTTTCTTATCTTTTTGGCATCAGGAATCCTTGAACAATTACACTTTATTTAAAGCTACGTTGATAGTGAGGTAAGGTACACCAAAATTCGGTTTTTTATCAGAAAATCTTGAATTTAAAATTATTCTTCTGCAGAAGAAAACCATGGTTTGTGAAAACTAATACTCTGAGTGATTGATCTGATTTTAATGATTTTAAGCCTCTTTCTAAAAAATTACATGAATTTCAAGTTCGGGATATTTGCAAAATTGGTGACTAGAGGATTTGCAGATATGGTTTTTTTCCATTGGATTTGAGGATCCCTAAAATTTAATTCATTTTTGGTTCCTTTTTTGTACTGCAAAACTTTTATGGTCCCTTTTTCCTGAGTTGAAATATAATAAATCACGGTTAGTCCTCCCTGTTCTGAATGATATTTATTTTGATTAAAATCTTGTAAAATAATCTGTTTTTGATAGCTGTTTTAGTTTTTTTCATTTTTAAGACCGATTTTTATTAACTAGTATTTGGTGAAGTTGATTCAATAAAGTTTAAAATTATTACCTTATATATCAAAAACTAAGCCCAATACTAGTAAGAATTCATGATATTTTGAATGGGATAATTACAAAAACAAATGGACCATTTTCATATTTTACAAAAACAAATGGATAGACCATTGCCTATTTTCATAAGCAAATGGATATACCAGACTTAATTTCATAAACAAATGTATGTTTCACATTTTCCCCAAAAACAAATGGACACACCTTTGTATATTTCATGAACAAATGGACACATCGTTGTGTATTTCATTAACAAATGGAAATTCCTCATTTAAAAATATATATTGGTCCACATAAATAGGAGTTGTGTATCAATTTCTTATTCAAAGCATGCTCGAGTTTGGTTTTTTTCTAAAGCATAGCTGACGTCTAAAGATCGCTCTTCACGATTACTTTATCAACCTATCTAAACCCATAAAGTATGATAAAGGCTGCTCAACATTCTATGCGCCGCGGTAATATGTAATAGGGAAAATTGTCAATTCAGAGCCAGATTCTACATAGGGTCAGATTCTTTGTTTTGCCCTGAA
>SSNU01000056.1:8362-32926 GCA_012064415.1 Gyrodactylus bullatarudis
AATGATTCGAGCAGGCGTTCTGAGCATGCACATTTTACGTACAACATTTTAATTTTTTATTGCCTTTGATGAATTTTGCATCAAGAGAAAAACGGGGTCCTGGTTACATTGCTTTCAAAGTTGTTTTTTTACTTTAATCAGATGTTGGAAATGTTTCATTAATAATGAGTTAGTGATTGAATGGGTTTAACCAAACTTTCATTTTTTGAATATCGAGTAGGGGATTAGACCAATCAGAAGCAGGGTCGAAGTAATAAATGCAAGTGCAATAGCTCAAAATTACGATTAGGGAATTTGACCAATCAGAATAAGCCTCAAAAAGTTTAAATTGAATAACCTCAAACCCCAAATTAATTATCATCATGGACGCTATCAAACAAGAGTTCTTTACCATTTACGACCGCATTCATGGAGCTTACCATTATGCTAGAAGACTTGGGGTATGTAAATTAACAATCACTGGATGGATTAGAGAAAAAGAGGCCTCCGATAATTTGAATTATCAAATTAGAGAAAGAATCAATCATTACAAATCTCTTCAAGTAATAATTGATAACGAGACACTCAAGTTCATCATCGACGAATCAAAACTTCAAGCTGGCTACAAGAAGCATGTACCATTATCGAGAATCATAGATGAATTCGGTATTAATCTTTATAACGTAAGTTTTCAAAAAAATTGATATTCCTTTTAATCTTTTTTACAATATCTTTCAGAGTGAAGCTCAACTTGTTACTGTTCTTCGTCAAAAGAATATTTTGGAAAGATGCAGCATTTTATTACTCCACATTACATTTGTGAGAGATAATTCCAAATTCTGTGTTGCTGTCAAAATTGTTGGATCTCAAATTTCCATCCAGGAAAATTTTTCCAACAAAAAGATTAATGGTCTTATTACTACAATATGCAAGAGTCCCCATTTAGTTTTTAAACGGATCATAAAAATCCTTGAAACACTTTCAAATTCCGTATCATCTGTAATATTTTTCTCTGACAAATGTTATTATGCCAGCCAAATGCGAAGATTGTCTGTGGTGTGGTCAAATATCAGAGTTAGTTCAATGTGCTTTTAATTTCTATTTCACTATCTAACTAAAGTTTCTCTAGCTTATTCCATATTCCTATCAGAGATCAACCCATAGGAACGTTGACACAATAACGAACATGAACGTGTTACTAGAGTCAACAATCGATTTTAAGAAGTCATTGAGCAAAATTGCCAAACAGATTCCTCAAATGGACCTTACATTTCTGAATTTGCGCATATGCTCCCAGAATAGGCTCATGGACCTCAGACAGAAATTACTCAAGTTAGGGAAGTACAAAGAATCTCTTATTATAGAGAGAATACAGAAGCTGCACTTTCCTAGTACGGGAACTCTAGGAAAAAAATTTGTAACTTTTTATTTGCCTAAAGTAAGTATACTTTAATTTCTTTAAAATTTCTTGCACTAACTTGGAATTTTTTTCAGTATAAGTCCAAAAACAACCCGATTTATGTTCGGCAATTGATAGGTGGATTGATGCTCGATCAAATCCCTAAGAGAGAAATCCTGGCATCAATAACTCTCACCCGAATGAGTATGCACAGATATTCCAAACTCCATTGGTTATCTTTTATTGATCAAAACTCAAAAGCGAGAAGATCAAATTTTCAAAATCAAAGCCAACTATCCCAGGCTCTGCATAATGAATTTCAGCTCAGCCAAGATTACATCAATCTTACTGAGTTGAAAGATAAATCCCTCAGAATAGCACACGATATGGGATTAGAAAATTTCAAAGCTTTTAAGTCGTTCATAAGAAGGTTCATGAAGTTTCATAACCTTTCTTTACGAAAAGTAAGAGTCTATAAATGATATCAAATTTTATTCTTTATAAATTTTTTTTTCTTTAGACTTCAGGAGAGAGACTTAGTGCTCCTATAGAGGCCATTGAAGATTTTCTTGCCAGAGTTCCTGAATTAACAAGAGGATATGATCCGCAAGATATCTGGAATCTTGATGAAGCTGCCTGGTTTCTCTATGAAACAAGAAATCGTTTTGTAGTTAAGAGAGGTAAGATTTTTAAGCTATTTTATTGATTCATAAGTTACTATAATTTCGTTTATTTCTAGGATCATCAGTTCCAGGATTCAAGGTAAACAAGGAACGACTTACAATTGTTTTTGCTTGTAGTGCAACAGGAGAGAAGAAAAAGCTTCTGGTTATAGGCAAATCGAATCGTCCTCGCGTATTACGTGGCCGGGATGACCTTTACGATCAGGTGGATTATGCCGCAAATCCATCTGCTTGGATGAATCAAGATCTTTTCATGGAGTACCTAATTGACTGGGACGAGAGGCTCAAAATGGTAGATCGAAAAATCGTCCTTTTTATAGACGGAGCTAAAGGTCATGGGGAGCCTCAGGTTTTTGCCAATTATCTAGACAATATAAAAGTAGGTTTGATTGAATTAAGGACTTTAATATGAAATGCTAACTGTTTTTTTTATTTCAAAGCTGATTATGCTCCCTGCCAATTGTACGTCTGTTATTCAACCAATCGATGCTGGGATTGTCAAGAAATTCAAAACCAGTTATGTGAAAGAAATTGACTCAATTCGAAGGTCAAGACATGTACGGTTGAAAGACTTCGAAAAGTGTCAAATTATGCGATATTTTGCAAGCAGCTATCTCCTCTTGGGACAGTATCGGACCAGAGATGATTCAAAAATGTTGGCAGAAGTCGAGGCTGATAACGACTCCAGAGCGAGTCGACGCACAAAGTTTGAGAGAGGTTAAGCAATCTCTTGATTTTTTAAAGAGATAATTTAACGAGTTAAATTTGAAAGGTTCAATTGAACTTTTAAAAATGATCAATATAGAAGAGGATTTATTTGACGACAATTTTTTTATAGATTTCGACGAATAAATTCAATTTTTGCGATCATTTTCTTGAATTTTTATGTAGTGTGCAGTATGAACCTCGCATAAACAGTTTTTACACGAAAAATAAACGGCCGACTAAAACTGTTTTCACGCTTAATTTTTTAAGGGACCTACCAATTTTTTAATAGCAATGAGTGTAGAACTGTGTTACCTAGAGATTTTCAATTAAGAAAGACTAATCATTATTATGATTTCTGTTACTCGAATGTTTTCTTTTGAGTAACTAAGGCTTTCCAGTTGTGATTTGTTTACTGAAAAGTTTATTTTAGAATAAAAAAAATCCCCATCACCAACTCAGATTAGCATTCTTTTCTCACTTATCTAATTCAGCGGGATGTCTTTGCTACTGGATTGATAAAAATTTGTTAAGAACTTTTTTGTTACCAAGGGCTTGATTCTGTAAGTCTAACATGAAAGTTTGGTTAAACCCATTCAATCACTAACTCATTATTAATGAAACATTTCCAACATCTGATTAAAGTAAAAAAACAACTTTGAAAGCAATGTAACCAGGACCCCGTTTTTCTCTTGATGCAAAATTCATCAAAGGCAATAAAAAATTAAAATGTTGTACGTAAAATGTGCATGCTCAGAACGCCTGCTCGAATCATTCTGTTCATTCATTTTTTTACATGACATGTTTTCTGTTCTTCCTTTCTATTTTTTGAGAATTCCATTACATTGTATGATATGGTTAAATTACACACAAGGTACAAATGCATTAAATTGTACTGTGGGATTGCATTACATGAAAAGGTATGGTCACCCTACACATGGTGTATGCTTTCCTATAACGTAAACCTTACATGGTCTGTGAGGAATTTTCCCCATGTTTCAATGTAAAACGGTTATTTAACCTGATTGGACGATTTTTTTCACTGTTTCTTATATAATGTGGATTTAATTATTTTTTCGACAATTTTGTAACATGATGCAGGGTTCCTACAGTAATTTAAATCAAAATTATTTTGTTCTTCTGTATGAAGATAGGTTTGAAGTTTTTCTTCTTTATTCGGCAACTTATTGTGCATGTTCCAGCACTCTCAACAAGAACATACTGGGGACAGATGTGATAGATGTATTGAGAATACCGAGACTAGGACAAATTTGCCCAAACTGTGATTATGAAGTTATGAATATTACCATTAATAAGGATGAGATCATAGCTAAAGTCAGGAAGATGAATGATGAGAGTGCTGGAACATGCACAATAAGTTGCCGAATAAAGAAGAAAAACTTCACATATCTTGTTACATTTTAATATTTTCTGTTTTTGCATGGGGTTAGTTGAGACCTTGAAAACCATCCCTTTATTTCACCAACTTCAGTACTGACTTTGAAATTTCCACTTTTTTCTGCAATCACCAACCCAAGCAAATTCTTGTCGTCAGTTTTTCCTCTATCAATTTCAGGAATAGGAAGAATAACAGAGTCATTTAGAGAAATTTCTGGAATTTTTTGATCATTTAGCATCTTCTTGGCATTTTCTTTCATTGATTCGCGACAAAATTTTCTTATATCTGATAAAGCATCTATTCGAAAATCTGAAGGAAGATAATTAGAATTATTTTATAAAAATTTTGAGTCAACTTACTAGGTTGAATTTCCTCTAGGCTTTCATCAAAAATATAGTCTGTGAAATCGTCGGAGACTCTTAAAATAATCAAGTTTGGACCTAATGTGTGACATAGTTTTAATATTAGTTAGGTCGTGACTGTCTGATAATTTTTTTTATCAATCATATTATATGATGATAGTAAATAGTGATTAGGGGGGGTTTCTGAGGTTATATGAGTTTTCAAATAAGTTAACAGATTCAGCAAATGATTTAACAATAATAACATATCTTCTAACCCAGAGAGGGTTGAGCCCAGAGACTAATATGCGAGAATTATAAGATTTTAAATCAGGATATAAGAAATAGAGGAATCTAGATTGAATATGCTCAATTTCGAGAGATTTTTCAAAAGTGAGGGAACAAGGGGAGAGATAATAATCGAGGTTATTTAAGACTAAAGCTTTGAAAGCCTTCAGCCTTAAATTAACGGACCTAGAGAATTTTAGAATTGAGAAAATAGTGGATTTTATTTTAGGGAGATTAGAGAGAGGGTCAATTTTAAGTCCATCAGAGATACTGAAACCCAGGTCCAAAGTTAAGGAGACAATTTCTCCAGGAAGTAGAAGAGATTCCGAGAGGGTTGCAGGGAGACCAGCTGGGAGTAACAATTTACATTTATCTCTATTAATATAGAGCCCCATGGCCTCAAGGGAACCTTTAAGAAGACAGAAGTTGTGATTTATTTTCAATATATCAAGGGAATTTTTCACCTTGAAGACTAATTTGAAATCGTCAGCAAATTTAAGGAGAACACCCTCAATGTTCTCCAGGAGCTGAATATCAGCGAAGCAAATATTTAAAGAGAAGTGGACTGATTATTGAACCCTGGGGAACACCCGAGTTGATTGATTAGTGGTTTACTAGTGGTGGAGTTAAAGGAAACAAATTGTTTCCGATTAGAGAGAAAAAAAATTGTTAGATTAATTATATGTGGGCAAATTTTAAGTTGAATAAGCTTTTTTTTAATAAAAGAGCTGAGTAGTCGTCTTCTGGTTATTTTTGTCAGGACATTTTTAATTCGTATAATCTGCTCATACCTTGAATATTCATTATAGAAACTAATAATTACACTAACATTAAGAAAAATAAAAGTAATTAGATGTCAAAGGTTATGATGCAAAGCTTCGTTATAAACAATCTTAGTCACAGATGAAAAAAGGGGGTCAATACACTATCAAATGCAAAATTTTCAAGCCTTTATTCTTCAATAATAAATTATGACTCATGAGAAAAAATATAACCAAAAATATGACTTATGAAGGAAAAGCATATGTATATGACTTAAAAATTCCGTTAAATTTCGGAATTTTTTTTCATGATTGATGTTATTAGATTCAGAATCTGCTGTATATTTACATATCTAAATATGCTAAAATATGAATTGCCCTGGTTATTATTAATGGTTCAAGAATCAGTAATAGTTGGGCATTTTGATTCAAATGTCGACAAAACATTAAGAATTTAAAAATATATGGTGAAGGCAAAGATATTGATTGGAACGTCGTAGAAGGATGGATCATGGATAATCAAGATGAGCTAAATTCATACCCAGAAAACAATATTTTCAATTTTCATGAAACTTCTGTTTTACCAAAATAGAGGTTCTATAACATTAGATACAAGCTCACTTAATTCTCGAGGTTCGAAAGTATCTAAAAATCAACTGACTGTAGTTGCTTGTTGCAGTATGAATGGAGAAATATATCCTCCTTTAGTCATTGGTAAGATAATTTTCTATTCCTTTTTTTATATTTTCCTAATTTTTTCTCAAAGAACCTCAATATATTCTCCACTGTATGCCATAAGAAGGAATTTGAAGGAACAAGAAAGGAGACTTAATTGAATCTTATCTATCTGAATATCTATTCAAGCACTTCTACAAAGAGAACAGAATGCAAGAGTTTATTTAAATTATACATGAACTTGATCCAAATGAATAAATAGTATTCTCAATAAACTTAAATTTTTACAATATAATATATATTATATATATATGAGAGTTGAGTTAACTAGAAATGGATTTTTTTGAGATATAATGTTTATGGATTGATACATAACTTCATTTTATCAGCATTCTCAAAAGATATCTCACTGATAGGAAAATTAAAGATGTTTGATTGAGCCATGATGATTATTAAATATGATGAATATTAGTTGTCTTCTATTGAGTTAATTTAAATACAAATTGTTATTTTGAATAATATGTTTTGTTTACACATGTAGAATTCTCAAAAAAGAATTTTTAGTACTTATGTCAATGAGAGAAATTAGTCTTATGTTGGAGTATTAAATGTTATTATTGATAACTGAGGATCAAATATAATTGTGTTAGGATTAAAACTGGCCAGTCTTCTTGTATTCAGTTGAACATTGACCTTGATCCAGGAATTATTGCTGAAATAGTTCTGAAAAGTTTGATGTAAAGTCATATTGTCAATAAATTTATTTTTTTCCATTGATAAATATGCAACATGCGTTATTCATGAATTTTATATAATGAACATTTTTTTAAATATTAGTAAAATCTTGCTAGGGTGCAAGTTCATGTAGTAAGTTTACACTTAAAGAAAGTATTTATGATTTAAATATTAATGATATATATTTCTAGGTATCAAAGAAAGATGTGTAAATCCTACTTTGAGTCGAATTGAAAGTAACTCATTTTTTTGGAAATATTTCTTACAATAATTAGCGAAATCATCAAATTTTTAGATTTATCTTCAAATCAAATTGACAAAGAAATTCGTGAGGTTCACGAGAAAAACAGAAAACGAATTAAAGAGAACAGAAATGAACAACAGTGGAGAGAAAAGTGAAAAATCTTACATAGGCCAAGGTAGTTGAAGGTTATAGTTATAATTCTTCTAATTACATAAGTTTGGTTTATATATATAGGCTATCACGTCTGTTGAAAGGTTTTACATCATCAGATATTGTTTTTGGCTACTCGGTAGATAGCATCGTATGCTTGGGACACTGTAAGTTTCCAGAGCAATCAAATCGGGTTCAATAGGGGCTGAACGAAGTGGGATCAACTGCAATTACAGCGTCTTCGTTATTATCGGGATACAAACGAGACAGGACATCAGCATGACCGAAGGACTTGGTCTGAACATATGCAATATCATAATTATAGCCCCTTGAAAAAATGCCCATCTTTGGAGTCTTCTTGCTGAGGTCTCTTAAATGTCTTTTTTGGGATTAAAAATATGCACTAATGTTTCATGGTCTGTTTGAAGTTTTAAGTGACGTGCAAAAAGATAATTGTGAAATTTCTCGTTTGCGTACACAATTGCTAGTCCCTCTTTCGATTTGGGCGTATCCTTCTTGAGCTTTATCTAAGCTCTTGAAAAGATTGAAGAAGGGGAGCCACCTGTCGTTATGCTTGTGGTATTTCCTCTGGACTATTCTTCTTATCCTCTTTCCTAGGCCAATTACTAAGCCAACTTTATGTGAAATAGGACTAAAACTGGCATAATGGAGATATTTACCATTGTCAGTCTTTTTCTTGAAAATGTTTCTTTGAATTGACCCATCTTGTTTTCTGGTTAGTTTCACATCTAAGAAGCTTAAAAAATTATTAAATTCTTTTTCCATAGTAAACTTGATATTTGGATGAAATAAGTTCATCTTTAAGAAAAAATCATGATGATACGTTAGGCTTCATCAAAATAAGTGTCATCGACATATCTGATGTACACATCAGTAAAAGAATTGATTGTTTCAGACATTTTATTCAGTTCTAACCAGCCTAAGAAGATATCTACTATTATCTATTATTCTTATAATCTTCAACTACCTTGGCCTATGTGAGCTTTTTCACTTTTCTCTCCACTGTTGCTACTTTTTGGAGAGTTTTGGTGTTTTTTTAGCTCATATTCTGATTTTCTTTGACGTTCACTATTTCTTTCATAATTTGTAAATTATTATCTTCAATGAATTCTTAACTTTAATCATTTTTAAAGTATTGCTACTGACGATGCTTTATGAAATCTACATATGGCTTTAATATAATCTCTTTAATATTCCAAAAATTCATGTTAGATCGCATGAGGACATCACTTTATTATCTTGACAATGGCTGTGAGTAGACAATTCAAGAACCCTTGCCAGTGACTCCTTCTATGAGTATTCAAATCTTTTTTCCCAAGAAACTCGGTGTATGTCGATTGTTTGATGAATATTTGCCTTCAACGAGTCATCTTGAAATTGACTGTAGAAGATTGGTTCACCTCTTGGGAATGAGAATTCCTTACCGCATTTTAACGACTAGAAGAACGTTACCGATTGTTAAATCCGGAAACAAGAAATTACGAGGTCGTTGACAAATTCATAAATACTTATCGGTGTTGTGAGATGGCAGCTGAGGCCTGGGAAGATACAAGAGACAAGAATGGTACAATTGAAAGTGACAGTTGATGATTTTGTCCTAAACTTTTATAGCATCAAAACAGCTTCAAGAAGAAATGCCAGACTTTACGTTATAAGAAGCTGTAAAATGTTCCGAGGTAATTATTTGCTAGCTGAAGCATTTGAAAGAATAAATTTTTATTAAATATTAATTGTTTGTTATCATTTCCAGGATCATTTAGGAATAACAAGATGCTAATTGATGTTGATTTAGTTTTTTCTATTCTACAATCAAATTTCAGATAAAGTTTCCTCATCACTGAATTTAAAAAAACATTCTTGTTAGATAAACAGTAGCTTTGGAGAATAGACCGAGGGCCTTAACCCTGGCGCTGGAAGTTGGATCCTGAAATACGATCCTGATAGGTGCCAATTTGTCTCTATTTGAACCAGTGATCCTATTGATTTTGTCATCAAATCGAATAAACTGTTTGATCATTACGAATCTTGTATATGAAAGGCAGTTTTTGACAGCAGAATATTCATAGTCATCATCCCAAAGACCCATATTTTTCTGCTTAGAAACTCCAAATTATAACATGATCCCTATCCATTTACGAGGTTCGTCTATACTTATTCTTGGACTACTTGATTTTCGATGGTCCATATACTTGTTGGTATATTTTACGATATCCGAGAATTTTTGGACATAAAAGTAGACTGAAAAAATCCTGATGAGTTTTCATTAGAGCTGCGAAAATGCCATTTTTACCATTTTTAAAGCAGAGTAAGAAATTTTATTTCCTTTATTTTCATTGTATCAGAAATTTCATGAGTTGAAGCATAAGCTGGGAATTTTCGCCATTTTTTTGCAATGTTGAATTTAATGCCCCCTTTTTTCAATTTTAAGCCCTTTTTTGCCCTAATCATGGTTGTCACTAAGATAGTTTTCGATACAAAATTTTTGATAAAAAACCATCCCAAGGCTTAAAATTCTATTTCATCTTCGTGAAATCTCCAAAGCTTGTCTGATTCATGTAAAAATAACATTGGTCATTAGGAGTGGTTCACAATAATGAAAAAATTATAATTTTGAGATGCTTGGCATATCATTCGAAAGAGAATTTAATGCAGATTTTATTGGTATTACTCTTCATTCTAGCATGAAAATAAACCTGTGACATAATAGTACAAACTGACAGAATTTTTAGTCATAAAATCCTGTTTTTGGGGTAACTACTCTTAAGTAGTTTATTCAAGTAGATTTTCATCACTGAAATGTTTACCAGAATCTATATAATACTGCATTTTTGAAAAACTTCTTCCAACATCAGCTGAAGTTGGTTGGGCTCTGTTTAGAAGATCCAAATCAATTGGATTCAGATTATTTTTTTTCCTCTGCATAGTTTGCACTCAAGACGGGAATCTTTTATGAGGACGAACTCATCTGGGAACTCTTGAGCAAACTTCGACATAATGAATAATGAAGTTTGTTTATTAAGAATAATGCATTCATTTGAATAAGTTATTCCCATTGGCTGTTTATCGAGTCCCCCACAAAAATAAAATATAATTCAGACAAGGAAAAAATTTAATTTGATTCAGTCCCCTAAAAGAACAATCCAAAACTAAAATAGGCAAAAAAAGGCAATCCCTGCCTAAAAAGGCAAAATTATCTCGGCTATTAATACATCTAGGGAAAAAAGGATTGGATTTTTAGTCGTTTCTTTCTGTTCTAGACTGTCAAAAAAGGCGAAAAAGGCATTTTGGTCGCCCTACTTATTAATATAAACCATTATTGTAAAATAAATTAAAGAATTTAAAAATTGGTGCTGCTCTAAATGTGAATTTACGAGCATCGAGTTATAAAATGATAATTACAGGCTGTAAGAATTATAATTATAATTATCATTTCTAATTACACTTCATGTTTTTTTAATTTTTACTTTGTACACAGAAAATAATAAAATCAATGCCAACATTCCTTTATTTAATTCTCAATCACTTATTCTTTACTTAGCTCTTTTTTATAATTTTCGTACAAAATGTTTAGTATTCATTTTTATAAACTTTTTTATGCATAATATGTATTGCAAATTGCGTCGTATACTAGATGAATCTATTGCAGACTAAAAGTTGGGACTATTTATATAATTAATTTTTGACCTCTAATTTCCTAAAATGACAAACGCGAAACGATTAAATGCTTTGCAAAAATTTTAAAAACATGAGATGCTTCAACATGGTGAAAGCTTGAGAAACGTTTCAGTATGAATGTTACGGTCAAACAGGTTAGAAAAATTTCCTCCAATGGACTTAATCTGAGCAATTATGACCGTTGTTGAGGATCTCAAGAAGCCTTATTGAATCAAGTTATAGAATATGCAAACCTGTAGTTAAGGTCGGCAACTGCAAATAAATACCGCTGATGAAAACTAAGATTCTTCACCACTTCTTCGTCCATGTCCGGCATATCAACATCAAGGGAAGGTTTTCAGGAATTTCTTTAATAGATTTGCCTATTTCACCTTGAATTTAAAAATTAGTTATTTGGTACTTTCCTGAAAATGCTTCAGGACCATAAGCTCGTCCATCGATGGTGAAAAATACCGCCTTCAAAACTAGTTCGAGTGTGTAGTTGACATACAAACCAGGAAAGAGGGCTATGTAGAATACCTTCTAGTTGGATTATGGTTCCTCTGATTTCACCAATATTGGCATTAGTTCCATCACAGATCACTGCTTTCAAAGAAGAAACTGAATCTGTGTTCTGCAAAGGTTTCAATATGGCCTGCTGTAATGATAGAGAAGAGCCATCTGGAGTTACTAAGGAATCTACGAAGCTATCACCAGGTTGTGCCACCAGAACAAGATTATTTTCTTTCGTCCGTTTTTTCTGGTATACGTGAGTTTCATTCTTGCGAGAATCAAATTCCAAAAATTCAATCTTCAAGTTCTTTCTTAATCTTCTTGAAAGTTCTCTGGCTGACATAAACTTATGGGGAGAAAATAGCAAGGATAGAGGCATACAAATTAAGAATATAGCAGGTTACATTCACTGATATATGGTGTTGAATGCATTTTTCAACAATTTGCACTAATTGAGATTTTCGTAATGAACAATAAAAAGGGGATTGCTCCTCTTCTGTTGAAGATTCTTCGTAATCAATCTTAGCGCGAGGAGGATTGTGCCTTGGGCTAGGTACAAATGGTTCTCCGGAGGTAACTGGGTCACCAGAACCTGAAGATGAAGGTTGTGGTCTGCTTGAAGCTACTCCACTTGTGTTTGAGAGGTTTAATAAAGAGTTTTCCGAATTTGGCAATTGTTCTCTAATAACATGAGTTTCATGTATTCTCGTTTGAGACTCAATTGGGCAGATTTCTCCAATCGGACAGCGGCATTTTGGAATAAAGGCTAGAGAAAGTATTAGGAGATCGCCTCTTCTGTTTTCTCTTCTGCAATAGCTCTCTCAATTTACTCTCGATTCTCTCATCCGAAATAATTGGGATTTGAAATGTGCTGTAGAGATTTTTGACTTTTTCACATTCATATTGAAGGCTTTCTTCAAAAACAACTGCTACTTGATCTTCCTGTTAAGAGCAAATAGTGTCTCATAACTTGTTCATTTGCAGGCAATTGGTTGATTTCAATAAGCTCCGGTTTTTCGAGATTTTTTAATAAATCCATGGTAATAGATGTTATCCTTTATGTTAAAAATAAAATGCTAATATTAACAAATCATATTCATTGATAAACATAAACAAGTTTGATGAGAATAGATAGATTAGAATATTCTTATATATATTCAGCAGTTAATTAATTCAACATTTTTAATAGCTGATAATTAAATACGTTTTTGAATTATTACTCATTAATTGATTTTTTCAGCAAACTACTTGAAAGTAAAACCCAATTCCAGCTCAAAATTAATTCTTGGAAATCTTCTGTCTATTATGTCACAAGTTTAAAAAATTATTTGACCGATACTTCTATAAATGAAAATAAATGATTTTAAGCGTAGAATGAGAGCAGACCCCAAGCAAAATTTCGAAATTTTTATTTATGTTACTCGTACTATTTGGTCAGACATATCATGTCAAGTCATACAATCAAGAAGAATATTTTAGCTCATCCCGAGCTTGAGTTGACAAAAATTCCAGTAACTATTTTCTGTAAACACTTGTTTTTTTTAGTCTTTATTGATCACGACATGATTGGCGATATAACTCGTTACTCCAACAAGTACATGGAGCACATGAATTCAGCTATTTCTAAAATCAATACAGATGAAATACGTAAATGGATAGGGATACTTCTTTTTTTCGGAGTTTCAAAGCAAAAAAACATGTAACTTCAAGAATTATCGAGTAATAACTTGGTTCAAAGTTGTATGTACACTAAACTTCCTAGAAAATGTATTATCCGAAAAATAATCGATCGAAATATTTCTACCTGATTACTCATGAGTATGACCATTAATTTTCAAAAATATTTTTAGAACCTCGTGTGTTCTGAAGCGCCAAATAAGGCTTGAACTTCACAATAAAAAAATAAAAATTTGTAGTTTAGCTAATATCACTATGCTCTTGCCTCTAAACCTTTTTCCATTAATCTAGCTCCATTAATAAGCGAAATATAGTTTTTTCGTTCTACATCAATAAAAATAACTCCATCCGATGCAGAATGAAAAGTTGTTTCACTTGCCTAAATTTCATGCATCAATATCATAATCGGTGAAAACTAGACGAGTTCAAAGTTGATATGATCGGGATTTTCGTTTTCGAATGGAAATCGATAAAATTCCATTTTTAATCTGACTTTAATTATGCACCCCTGTTTTTTCTTACCGATGACGTCATATCATGTAAGCTTTGTCATGTAGGGAGACCCCCGTTCTTATTCTAATAATTCTTTAATTTCACTTCTTCATTAATTGCAGGTTGACTTGAAGCTGCATTGATTTTCACATCTTTTACACTAATTAAGGGTTGGCTCATAATTTGATTATCAACTATAATTTAACTTCTCGGATTGTTCAATTGCCACCAACTCTACATTAGTTGCTTGGGATGCACTCTGCTCTTGTGAACTTTGATTATCGGCTACAGCCAACTTTTCTGAGATTTCAATTTTGTTTCCACTTGAGCATTGTGTTGAGCTGAATTTGGGAGGGGGAAGGACTGAAGGTTTGAGAATTCTTCCGATCTTTGCCAATTGTTTACCCTTAATGAATCTGTCCCGGCCTGTGATGCCTAGGTTCGAGGCTATCATTTTCTGTACACACAAATTTGGCTTCAATTTCGAAATGAAATGGGTTTCCGCGCTCGTCAAATCGTTCTCCCTCGCGCGACTCGAAAGGCTTTGGTCAACTTGGTAGAGAATTGAGAAGTTTCCTTCGTCCGCTACGTGCCCTGTTTCGTGTAGGTGGTGTTGGAAAAACATTCAAATTGATTGAATGTCATTTCTAAAACTTTAATGGTATTGAAATTTATATCTTGATCAAAAAAGTTCGAAAATTCATTTTCTGCTAGTGTTTGTTATTACTTGCGTCATTTTCAGAAAAGTACTGAATGTATCATGAAGACTTTACCATCGTGTTTTAGTATAAGTTTTAACAAATAAAATTTTAATAGATAGAAACATGAGAATACCATGTAAAATCTATGATAAAACACCTATTAATTTTGAAATAAGAAAGGCAGATGAAGCCATAAATCAAATCTTCACTCGAACGTGACACATGAAATTGAAACCGAAGGAAAACCGTTCTTCGATTTCAATAGGAAAAACTCTGACGTCTCTAATGCATACATAGAGAAACAATGCAGAGAATTATTAGAAAAAGGAATATCAAGATATCCTGACGCACCAAAGCTGAAAAAGTACCACTACGACGTTCTATCAAAGCTGAGGGAAAATCCCAACGTTCTACTATGCCATCTTGACAAAGGAACAGGCATCGCATTGGTGGACAAGACGGACTACCTGTCAAAAGGAAAACTCCTCCTAGCGGATAGGTAAAGATTTCTTCTCGTCGATGCAGTTCAAACTGAGAAAAGATTGAAAGGTTTCACAAAGGCAATACACAGCAAGATAACATCGCTAGAGGAAAGAGGTTTGATCAACGAAGATGAAGCCAACTCAATGCGGAAAAATGACGCGGAAATCAGTCGTTTGTACTTGCTCCCAAAAGTCCACAAAGAGTCTACCGACTTGACGTCCAGGCCAATTCTAAAAATGTCATCCAGTCCCCAGCATCTCCTCGTGAAGTGGTTCAAAACTGTTGCCTTTAAGAAACCAAGTTTGTGAATACTCAGTGTCCAATTCAAGAGATGTTGTTTCCAAGCTCAGAGACACCAACTTTGATGACAGCCAGATGATCTCTGTTCACAAACGTGCCAATCAAGGAGACATTTAAGTTTATAATGAACCAAATATCTAAGTATCCCTCTTTATGTAGTGTTCCGCTGGAAATAGTCAAAGATCTCATATACATTACGGTCGTCAATATCGATTTCAAATTTGGAGGGCTATACTACAAGGTTGATGGAGTCGCAATGGGAAGTCCAGTAGGCCCACTCCTCGCTGATATGTTTCTAGCATCCCTTGAACGGGAACCAATGCAGCAGATGATCAGTAGTAATTAAAATAAAATTTTTCTGTCTATTTGAGGTCTCGTAGAATCAGTCCTGAACACAATAAATTTTTATATTAATCCTGAATAACACTGTCAAAAAAAAATTTCCAAAAAAGTAATAGGGTATGATCCATGTTTTTG
The DNA here is from genome assembly GCA_012064415.1 of Gyrodactylus bullatarudis. NCBI lineage: Eukaryota > Metazoa > Platyhelminthes > Monogenea > Gyrodactylidea > Gyrodactylidae > Gyrodactylus > Gyrodactylus bullatarudis. The sequence goes on from SSNU01000056.1 coordinate 24,040, forward strand.
ATATATTTGGTATAACTAAACAGGTTTGGATATTGAGATGCTATGGAGTGAAGAGTTCGGCAATGATCTAGTCAAGAATTCAATGTCGATTTCGAGATTCAAAGTCATCAAGAGGGTCCTTAGATTTGATAACAAATTCTCGAGAGAAAAGTCAGTCACAAGAGACAGACTAGCTCCAATAAGAATATTTTTCGAACATTTTATTAACTGTAAAATTACACGCCAAGTGAAAACATTGATGAACAATTGGGTGTCCTACGAAGGTATATATTCCATCCATTTTTTGAACCTTTAGAACTGTTTTTGAGGATTAATAAAAATTAAAGATCAAAGTCTTAGTAAGATCTAAAACGATAAAATCATAATTTTGAAAAATTTTTTTAACGTATTATTATTTGAGGCCCTTATAACCATGAGGATTTAAGCGATTTAGGTAGAGCTATCATCATACCAATATCTGTTGTAGCAGTCAGTTTTTTAATTTGCAAAAATTGCTTTGATATGATAAAAAATGCATGGGGGCCTTAAAAGCCCCCAAATGTCGTTTCTACGATTTTTAATAACTATCGTTCTAGGGTTAATTGATGGTTGTTACAATGTACTAAGGACTAAAGTCGAAAAATCAATAATGATATTTCCTTCATTAAATTAAATATTTGGGAAATTTACACTTGCAGTATCATTTTTTTTCGTTTATTTCAGTTACAGTACGACAGTCATTATTTTTCACTCAGTATCAATAGATTAAATAATTTCAGTAACAGTAGAATATACCAACAGTATACTTCAAATGCTCCAATTTAACTTGAAACTGATACAAGTTGTCAAACAAGATGGAATTACAACACGTTGTGGATCGCTTTCTTTTTCTACTTGTCTTGTTGTTGTATAAGCTTTGAAAGAAATCATCGGCTGTGTGTTGTTCTGGTTGCAGCCTAGTTTCTTTGAGTTGCGTGATTTAAAAACATCTGGATATAGTCCTTGCGGTGACGTCCTCCCATGCTTGAGCAGCCATTTGACAGCATCTGTAGATGCTTATTGATTTTTCCACCAAGTCGAAGTTTCTAGCTCTCTCGTTGAACCTTTCCATTCTCTTTTCTTCTAGTAATCGTCTGTATCCAGCCTTCCAGGATCGACCGATACCCACGTCGATCGGTTGTGTAACAGGAGTTGAATTTGCAGGGAAGAAAGTTCAAGTTTGGAAGATGCTCTGAGAACTGTCTTACTGCAGTTTTGTGAAAAGAAACACCATCCATAAAAAGTATCCTTTCTCGATTGTCTTGAATTAGCATATCATTTAGGTCTTTGAGAATACGCCACATAATTTCTGTATTCATCCACGCATTCTCATGACTCATAAATAAATGGATGTTCTGAAAAAATCATTCAATTAATAAAAATTTTGTTTCGAGTGAGATGTAAGTTCTTACCTTGATTTAAAGGCAACCAGCGGTGAGCACGACTCTTACCAATAATAATCAATTTGGATTTTTCTCCGACAGAATTAACCAGGCAAACAGCTGTCTATCTGGTTCTATTGTCCTTAACAGTTATAGATTGTTTCCTATAGATAAAAATTGAATAACTCACCAATAAGTTGAGAACTCTTCTCAGGAGCTTGTTTCAAGACCCAGGGCACTTCATCTGGGTTAAAGATGTTATTTTCTTCATACAACTCTTCAATTTGATTAAAATCTAAAATTTCGCCATTAATTCTATGACTGGTATACTTACATCTTCGCTAAAAGGAATTTTCGTAGAAAGATGTCACGGGGTTCCATCTACGTTTCTTGAGTCCTTCCAAACACGCTGGCTTTACGTGGTTGATGTTTTTTACCGATGTTATAGACTACGCAAGGTAATTGTCGAAATGTCAATGCAAGCAAAATTGGCTGGTGTTGAAAAAAGAGGATATTTGACAGTAAGACAACTGCAAGTTATTGGCGAGATCCTCCTGAAGAATTTTCTGACCTGATGGAAGGACATTCATACTCGACAATCGATCAGATTATTCCATTTCTCATTTTTATTCAATGACACTGCCAAAATTTGATTGCCAATAAATCCATTACCCGAGAAGCTCTTAAGTGTGTCAGTGTCATAAGTCGTCTCCTTGAAGTGGCGTATCCACAAGCTGGACGCTCCTATATGACATAGGTTATGGGTAGGGTGGAAAATAAATGGAATAAAATATTGAAAAATATCTTAAAAATGACTCATCAAAAAAAATGTTTACACTATAATTTGGCCTTTATGCCCTTGTTAAAACTCTTTAATTACTCTTTTTCTGTGAATACGTGAGATAAGGTTTAAGCATCACAATCTATATTCATAAACTACAGAATTATATAACTAGATCTTTGAAATTAAAAAATATTTATTCGACGACTAAAAGAACGAAAAATTTCAAGCTTTAAACCTGTTGGAAGCTGGCTATAGTTTACGAAAAGTTGCAAGAGAGATTGGATGTAGTTATCAAATAATTATGTATATCAATAAACCAAGAAAAAGAGGTCGAAAGAGCTTGATTTCGAACGCATTGGGAAAAAAATTTAATTTCTTGCAACTAAAAAAAGGTTTTCATCCTCTCAGATAAAATCCAGTTGATTTGTAGTGCAGGATCTATTCAGCGTTATTTGAAAAAATGTTCAAATATCTATTGGGGGAAACCCAAAAGCGTTCCCAATCTCAAAAATAAAGATTTTGTAAAGTTATGGACAACTGATAAAATTGTTCAAAACCAAGATTGATCAAAAATATTTTTTTCAGATAAGAAAAAATTTAATTTAGATAGTCCTGATGGATTAACATCATGCTGGATTGACAAATCTTTGCCAAAACCTACACGCATCAAGAGAGGTTTCGGTGGCGGGAGTGTAATGGTTTGGGGATTCATGACAAGTCTATGATATATAATTACAGTTATTTTAGTTCATTGTTCATGTATTAGAACTAAATGATAAAGTTTTGTTTTTGTATTGTCAAAGTTAGTTCTGAGAGAAGTACCTCGTTATCTTCTTTAGTTCTTGGTTACCTTCTGTTAAGTCCCTATTTCTCGGTCTAAGTTTTATCGTGGGTTGGGAATTAACTGTTATCTCTCTGTTTTCTTCGTTCGTGTTTGTGGCCTTTAGAGTTGCTCTAGGTAGGGTGAGAGGTTTGACGGCTGTTTTTTGGACACAGAGGTTAGGTCTTTCTTTTTCAATGAATAAAGCTTCTGCTGTCTTGAGATTTTTCCCTGGTTGTCTATATAAGATTTCAAAGTTTAATGGGGAAACTTTTTCTGGACAAGGTCTCAGGTGTTCTCTAATAGAAGTGGTCCCAGTGTAGAGATGTTCATTTACTCTTTCTTCCAGGCGTCTATAGGTATAGCCTATGTATTCCGAGTTGCAGAAACATCTAAACTTATAGACCACATGTGTCAGTTTTAATGGGTCTATTTGTTAAAATGATCTAATTTTAAGTTTTATAAAATGAATCAATTAAAGATAAGGCTGTAGAACAGTGGAAACCGTATCAAAACAGAGAGATAACAGTTAATTCCCAACCCACGATAAAACTTAGACCGAGAAATAGGGACTTAACAGAAGGTAACCAAGAACTAAAGAAGATAACGAGGTACTTCTCTCAGAACCAACTTTGACAATACAAAAACAAAACTTTATCATTTAGTTCTAATACATGAACAATGAACTAAAATAACTGCAATTATATATCATAGACTTGCCTACAAAATACCCTCACACAATGTACAAATACACCCCACTCACTGTACCTCGCCCCACAACAATAGTATATGTACTACACACAAAAAACCTCAAACCCATAGTATTACATGGAAAGTAATACAGTTGCACACACGCACCCACCTCTGAGGAGGTGGAAAAGAAGAAGGGCCAATCAGATTAAACCTTATCATTTTTGTATTTTTTATGTATATAAATCTGGCATGTAAAAGCTGATGAGTATGCCACGAAATAAAGCGCTATTCTTTCAAACAACCTGGCATCGCCTTTCTTTATGAATTTCTCCATTGCTCAGACCAAATCAGAGGTCAACCAACACCTCTCCCACATCTTGAAACCAATTCATGACCACTTCAACCGATATATAGCTAAAGATGTATTTCAATTCGTCGAAAGAGTTAAAGACTACCAGTTAGGATCCAGAGAAATTAGATATCAATGCATTATTCCCTAACACCCCTTAGAGGAAACCTTGAATATCATAGGTACATATTTAAACAATAACAGACAACTTTGAGTTAAGTGGAGAGGAAATCGTCAATATATTGAGAATTTGCTGCACCAACGTACCGTTAACATTTCAGGATCAGGTATATATTCAAAAGGACGGAATAGCCATGGGATCTCCACTTAGTCCGTTGATAGCAGATATCTTAGGATACTTGGAAAAGAATCGTATGGAAAATGTAATAAAGGGATACACGGATATGTATGTTAGATATGTGGACGATACATTCATCGTTATGAAACAAGAAGGGAAATGAATTTGATGCACCCAAACATCAAATTTACGAAGGAACAAGAAATTAAAAATTCTATAAGCTTCTTAGATGTAAAGCTAACGAGAAAATCTGGGGGCTTGAAGAAACATACAGGAAAAAAAGACACAGGAAAATACTTAAATTTTTCGAGTTTTTGTCCAGAGTTATAAATCAGGATTAATAATAGGACTTGTGAAAAGGGTCAAAAGAATAATCAGTGAAGAAGTATTGAATGAGATTAATGAGATCCGAAGAATACTGGTAGGAAACAGATATCCTGAAAGATTTGTTCAGAAATACATACAGAATGCTTTAGATGAAGCAATTCAACCGGTAGAACAAGAACAAACTGAAGGAACTATCCCTATATATAGGTCGAACGCGATTAGGATCAATGAACATTTGAACAAGAATAGTTCGTCAATCAGGAAACACATTGATAGATGCGTGAGGCCAACAAAGGCAATTTCAGGATAGTATTTAAAAATTCAAGCGATCAACTGACGGACCTCAAAATCAGAGAAGTTTTATATTATGAGGGAAGATCCAAATCTGTGTATTCTAAAGAACTACACGCACAATTTAGAACTACCGTGGCTCAATTGATTTATAATTTTTCTTTTCTACCTGAATATTAGAAAAGTTTTTTGGTTTTTCATCAATTGGTATTACTCAAGAGAAGATTTTACAATTTCATTCATAAACATTTCATTGTAACAAATTTTATTAAATATTGAACCAGGAATTGAGACTGACGAGACCTGGCGAAATGTACATATCTCTATAAAATATAATTCTTTTGTTAATATTTTAATTGATGAATATTTCCAGTCATCCGGACGTATATGAAAATGTACGTTTATTTTTATCTAATTAATTGATATAGCTATTTTCAATTCAATTACTTGTTTGATTCAAGTATATTGCAATTCTTTATAATTACTTGATTCATGTGTAATTTAAATACTACTCAAGAGCAAAATTATTTCAAATAGCTTACCTCTGTTACAATTTATAAATATTATCATTTTTATATCTTCTGATGATAGGTTCTGAAATCAGTTATCAAATTTCTTGCCTTGCTGAATATCCTCTCACTTGGTGACGAAGAAGCTTGTTGGCTCAATACATAGCGAGCTAAATTAGCAAGTCTAGGAAAAACATTTTGTTTTGACTTCCACCATTTCAGAACATCCATATCGTCCATAAAAGATCGTTCATCTAAACAACTGTTGATTTCTGTTTTCAGAGAACTTTTATCATTTTTATTATCTTCCTTCTTGTTTTGAAAAATTCTAATGTAGCCGAGCTGCGTTGTTTGAAATGAAGTTTCATATTTTCGTTATTCGAATCTTCTGCATTTGGTGTTCCAGGAGCATCCTGTACTTGTTTACACTCATTGAAAATATTCTTTTGTTTCAATTGCTTTCTTTTCTTGAACTTCGTGCAAATTATTATTTTTGAAAAAGGGATTAAGAAAATTTGTAAGAATAATTTTCTTCCTCTCATCACCAAATGTGTCAAGTTTTTCTTCAAGATTTTTTGTAGTTGACAAAACAGCTTAATGGGTCCATCATTTTCGTTCTCCATCTCTGTACAGACTGATTTGATAAGCTTATAGTTCAAATAAACAACATCGATTGTGGTTTTATTTTCAGAAGAAACTTGCTCTGAAATGTTTTTCACCATTTCGAACAGAGGGAATAATTTTCTGAGAGCAATGAATTCGAAATTTGTTGGGATTTTTTCTGAATTAGCTTCTCGAAATCTCAGCATTTCTCTTAAAGGAATTTCAAAACTTAGAATAGCTTCTATTAGAACTCCTTCTTCTGAACTCCACCTCTATCAACCTCTGTAGATTAATTTTTTTCCATTTTTTGATAATTTTGACCTGAAATTTAATATAAAGACCATGGACCTCCTGAAAGTTTCTCAGATATTCATGTTAGTTGTCATTTATCTGCTATCCTGAAATATAATCATTTTTGGTAAGCTGATGGACGTTTTGTATATAATTATAAACTTCTGTATTGTTCTTTCTCTGTCATTATGATTATTGTAATTTATTCAATGATTATTTAAATAAATGTTGCAACTTCAAAAAAAAAAAAAAAAGAAAATAGTGAGTATTCCATCTAGTAGGAGATACAGTTGGCAGTTTCACATAATTGATGGAATTCAATGTGCAATAATTTTTCAATAGAATTTACCAGATTTTTGCACACTTTGCCATTTTAGATAATTTTGCAAATAAATGATCGAAGTAAAGTTTGCAAGATTTTCTCAAGATTAAAATCCTTTGATGATTTGGAGATTTCACTGGACAGAGCAAAGCACAACTCATTCTTGGCTCACCCCGAAGAAAACTAGTCCTTTTCCTCCTCTCAATGTCGAGATCATAGCTCCCTTCAAAACCTTCAACCCAAATTGAGAAATATCAAACTAAAATCATAATTTTACCTTCTAGCTCATATTTTTTCCTGCCAATTCTACATCTGTGTTACAGCCTATAGACAATGGAGTCGTTCGAGCATTTAAAGCAGGATATAACAGAATGGTAGATATGAAGCGTCGCGCACTGGGAGCCCAAATTATAGATTTTTCAAAACTTTTCAATTTAGCTGACTCAATAGACATGGCAAATCATGTTTGGGAGAATATAAGGTCGGAAACTATCGTCAAATGCTGGGAAAATACTGGTATAATTCCGAGTACAGAAGAACCTGAACTAGGATTGGAAGATAAGAAAAAACTTATTGAGGATCTGAGCGATATTTTATCTGTACTTGAAGGGTTCAAAAAATTTAATTCTATTGACAATGCTTTAGAAGAACACAAGAGTTGGTCAGCCTCTACACAATTCTAGTGTACATGAATTTGATGAATAATAAATGACTTGTAATTAACTAAACCAATAATTTTCAAAGGTAATTAGAAAAGAAATATGTTCCTAACCAGATAGACTATTATGTCGATAATTATTTTTCGTATGAACGAATACGAGTGATCGTGTTAAAAGGGGTCGCATTGTGAAGATAAGAGAGGGGTCTCTCACTGTAACATGAAAGAGGGGTCTGACATTGTGATTTCTAACTTAAGCAAATAGTGTGATCACCACTCCTCCCTTTTTAGTTATCGGTTAGGAAAATTGGGAATACGACTTTTCTCAATATTGATTAGAATTTTAAATTTGAACGCATCCAATTTTAAAACCGTCTAGTTTTAATACGAAATAATATTTCAGTATTAAAATCTAGGGAAGAGCTGGACACATCGAATTCATGAGCGGTAGATTCAACACCTTGAACTTCGGGGGCCGTTGCAATTTCAAGCTTTTTGTTCAACGCTAAGGATGTGTTCTTACAGTGCGTGCATAATACTTTTGGTGAACTTGCGTATTACGTTGGAGTGATTCACGTAGTTGTTCAAAAACGTCCGGAAATCCACTTAAATACATAATTTAGGAATTATATAATATACAGTCGTGGCAAAAATTGAAGGTCCCCCAATGAAATTTTACCTAAACCAAGTATTTCAGATTTTTAGGAAACATAAATTGAAAAAAAGCTTTTTTTTATCATAGAATATAAGTTTTTAGATAATATGGGCACTTGTAAATCTTAATTTTTCTATTCAGAGTTTTTATTCCAAAAATAATAAAAAACACAAAGGAAATAATTGAAGGTCCCCCTGGTGTTTTTGTCATTTAATATTTGGTTGCACAGCCTTTAGACGAGACCACAGCTGTCAATCGTCTTTTGTAGCCTTCTATGAGCGTTCGACAAGTTCTAGCGTCAATTTTTGCCCATTCTTCCTTTGCAAATTGCTCGAGCTCACCGAGGTTTTTAGGGTTTCTTCGAGAAACTGCATCCTTGAGGCTTCTCCAAAGGTTTTCGATTGGATTCAGGTCTGGGCTCATTGAAGGCCAGTCTAACATTCTCCAGCCTTTATTTTGAAGCCAGTTTTTCGTGCTCTTCGATGTATGTTTAGGGTCATTGTCTTGTTGAAAGATCCAATTTTCAGGATCCATATTCAAGTCCCTAACGCTGGTTTCAACACTCTCCTCTAGAATTGATTGATAACTCTCTGAATTCATGATTCCAGGAACTCTTACAATCAGGCCAGTCCCCGAGGAAGAGAAACAGCCCCAAAACATTACTGATCCTCCACCATGCTTGACTGTGGGTATGGTGTATTTTTCTTGATATGAGGAATTTATAGGTCGCCTTACATAAAGTTGGTCTGCCTTGCCAAAAAGCTCGATTTTGGTCTCGTCTGTCCACAAAATATTCTCAAAAAAAGAGTCTGGCTTTTGCAGATGTTTTTTAGCAAAGGATAGTCTTGATTTTTTGTGGGAATTCTTGAGCAAAGGCTTCTTTCTGG
>SSNU01000056.1:33692-54920 GCA_012064415.1 Gyrodactylus bullatarudis
GTCATCCAAGGATTATTTTTCACCATCCTAACCATCCTTCTTCGAGAATATTCATCCAACTTGCTTTTACGACCTCTACCAGGCTTTGTTGTTAGGCTTCCCGTGCTTTTTAATTTGAGCACAATGTTCCGAACAGTATTTCGATGGATATTAAAAAGTCTTGCAATCTTCTTGTAGCCAATGCCTTCTTCAGATTGCTGGATAATTTTTTCCTTCAAATCCTGAGAGAGCTCTTTTCGAGTAGTCTTCTTAGTCATTGTTATAGAAAAGTAAAAATGATTCTTGAGAGGGATATTCTTATAAGGTATACATTTTTGGCGGTAGAATAACTTCCAATAAGATCTAGTAAGCTTATCTTAATTAATATAAATATACCCTAGATGTTCTTTAGTCCAGTTTCACAAGGTTGGCTTAGTAATTGGTCTAGGGAAGAGAATTCGAAGGATTGCTAGTCTTGAAGAAATACCAAAGGAAATAGAGACGGCGAAGTCATGGAAAATGGTTATCCAGTAAAATTAGTGGACAAATTTATCAATCAACCTTTAATTAGAGATGAAGTTGTCAATACAGAAGAAGGCGAGAAAACAAATTTTCATGAAACTGAACTTCAAAGGGAATGATGTTAGGAGAAAACTGATCAATCTCATCGATCAACATCAAGACAATATACAATTGAAAATTGTATTTAAAACCCAGAGATTATTCATAAGGATTTACTTGACCCTCAAGAAAAGACTATTGATTTACAAGTTTCAATGTGACTGTGGGGCTTCGTACATAAGACGTACTGTTAGGAAATTGTCAACAAGATGTCATGATCATCTCAATGAAGATACCGCGGTGACCAGACATCTAAAACAGGAAAACCATGGTGCTTCAATTTCTAATTTTTCTATTTTATACATAAACCCAGGGGATGACAGCACAGATGTGTGGGTGAAGGAGAAATTATTCATCAACAGGTATAAACCTAATTTGTGTGTTCAAAAGAACTATTCGTTTAATCTTCCACCACCGTGGCCTATGTGAGCTTTTTCATCTTTTTCTCTTCATTGTTGCTATTTATTCAAGAGTTTTAGGTGTTTTTTTAGCTTACATTTATTCTAATTTTCTTCAACTTTTACTATTTCTTTCAAAAATTGTAAAATATTATTTTCAATGAACTTAATCATTATTTATGTGTCACTACTGATGAACCATAAAGAAATGTACATTTAGTGAATAAAAATGTACCTCCATGGTACAATGGCTACGGAAGGGTTAAAAACATCAACATTTCATTTTATTAATATTTTATTCAGTTAACCGTTTTTTTATTACATTTTATTACCATGGTTTTATTAATGGTTTTATTGTATCCTCAAATCATTCAATTGATAAGAATCCTTCGTATTTTGTTCACATAAATTTTTTGAATTATTCAAGCACTTTTGAGGCATTATTCGCTAATATTGACGAAAATGTAAATTTCATACAAATTTTCAGATTTCAATTTTCTGTTGATTAAAATAAATAAATTCTATTTCTCCAACATTGCTTAAAAAACAAATTTCGTATTTTCCTCAACATTCACTGAATTTCCTCATGATCAAAAATTTGATTTGATTTCATCAGAATAATTTCCTTTTATTCCTTGAAAGTAAAAACCTAACAATTTTAGGAGACTTCAACTTTCCAACTCTAAATAACTCACCAATTATTCCTAACGTTTTTTTCCGAGCTACCTCTCACGTTGTTCCATTCTCGGATCACAACATGTCCAATCATTCAACCTTCTATCAAAAAATTAAGAAAACTGTTGACTTCAAAAATTGTAATAACTAGGGCGACCAAAATGCCTTTTTTGAGAGTGAATCTAAAATACTTTGAAAATATTAAAAATTCAGTCCTTTTTTTCTAAACCTATTAATAAGAGAAATAAGTTTGCCTTTTTTGCCTATTTCGAGGAGGCTTGCCTTATTTTGCCTTTTTTAAAAAGGATTGCTTTTTCATTTTTTTCAAGGATTGTGCAAATTTTTTATCCTTGTTTATCTTGATCTTAGTTAAATTTTCATTGTCTGAATCTAATTTTAGGGGGGACTCGGTAAACAGCCAATAGAAATGGCTTATCCAACTCAACATCTCATTCTAATTCTATCCACTTGAAAGGCTTGAAGAATTGATTAATTTTTTAAAATCACTACTTGTGAGAGACATTCGATTTCATGAATATACCTATTTTGCTTTACTATGTTGGTAAAGCTACTTTTTGGATTTTTAATGAGATCTCCTTTAAGTCCGCTTTCAGCAGATATCTTCTTGGGATGCTTCTCGTGAGAAACATTCGTTTTTATGAATTTGCCTTTTTCAGAATTAAAAATTGCCTTTTTTCATCATAAAGTATGCCTTTTTCTGGTCGCCATAGTAATAACCTAGTTCAATCTGCTCATGATAGTTTATTTGAAAATAATAATTTTAATTTTGGGCTGTTTTATTGCCTCATCATTAAATCATCTCGAACTACAATCAATTATCAAAAATATTTAAACAATTCCTCTAATCTTAATTTCATTTCTGTCTTAAAATCCTCAAAAAGGCTGGTCAATCCAGCCTGGATAGTATCACAGCATGGCACAACCTTCAAATGTCTAATCTGCCCAAAAACACTTGGGACATACAAAGGAATCGTCAACCACGGTAATCGAGACCACAGGATCTCGTTTATCACGGGTATGAAAACTAGAGTAAGAGTAAGCAACAGAACCAATAATTCTCAACATCTCCGCCGTGGTCCGTGGTGACGTGGAATGTTAGAACATTGCATGAAGGAAGCCTACGGGCCTTAACTGTGAACGGCTACTCAAGACTTAAAGAGCTGCAATGGTGTTTCTTCAGGAGACACGTTGTGGTGAATTGCTCAAAGGGTGGTAACATTCTGTAATCAGGATACGCCTAGTGTTGGTGGCGTTGGATTTGTGATTGACCATCGCCTGATCTTACCCAATACATACACCGTTACTAAGGTGTCATCACATTTGTGTGGTCAGGCACCACGGCTACAGCTATATCAACTGCTACATTCCTACAGAGTCCAGCGGGGATCATGCATCGCTTAAAGGTATGTATGATCACTTAAAAACTCTGTTAGTGCATAGGAAAGGGATTGTGATGGCAGGAGATTTTGGAGTATTGGGGAGGATGTCCCGGTATTGCTAATGCTCACGAGGGATAAACACTGCTTAGGCTACTTCTCCAAATGTACGAGTTGCTTAGGACGAATAAAGGGGGACGTCATACCTATCACCTTCGGGTGGGAAATATGTTAAGGATCTCTTTATTGTGAGCAGAGATGTAACGCGGTTGATTGACTACGTCAGACCACTGCATAACGTCCACTATAGCTGGTTGTCTGATCACCAGGCATTGGGTGCGACTACAAAAAAGACGCGTCCCTATGTCTCAGCCCTGCGTATGATGATGTAAAATTCTGATGTAAAATTTTACGCTAATCACGAATCTGGTATTTAGCAAAAAAATCGCCTGTCTGTGAGCTGAGATATTGTGTAAAAACCAAAATTTCCAAATTTCGAAAAACCCCTCTTAAACTTTTGCAATTTAATTAAAGATTATAAACATTCGAGCAATAAATTTTATATCATCTGAAAGTAGGATAAATTTTAAACGTAATGGTTGTATTTTTATTCATCCCAAAAGGTTTCTAGACTGTTAAAACGAGCTGTAGAAACGGTGCTTCAGAACATTCGACACAAACTTGCCTACAGTTTCCAGCAGGAAGATGCACTGGTAGTTGTTGGGATCCGAGCTGGGTCACTTTTTAAGAAGGCTTATGCAAACTTACATTCATCATCTATGAGAAGAGAGAGAAATAAGATAATGACAACCAAGTCACAATAGGGACTATCTAATCAGATGAATATTTTCGACATCGTATATTTTTCTCCTAGGGACTACTAAGTCCAAATTGCGTACAAAATGTTAAATATTTGAATACTAATTCCACATACATCAGGTTTTTGGTTCTCATATACGAATAAATATTCTGAAACTAAAAAATGAGAATGGTTTATACAGTTAATTCCATGATGAGTCAATAAGTAAAATAGCAGAATTCTCAAAAAAAATAGCAAAAATTTCAGCATTTTTAGCAAAAATATTAATTTTATTCATATTAAATTTTTTTTAGCCAAAAATAGCAAATTTATTCAAGACCTATTTGCATATAATATAAAGTTTTTTTTCAAGTTCTCTTCTTTAAAATTCTTATTTTTTTAATAAATATTTCTGCAGAATTCCTAAAGTTTCCAGATTCACTGTGACTAATATATAACTTATCAGTAGAAATAGAAGAGTCAAAGTTAGAATGAAAATGGTTATCCCAACAGATTTTTTGACAAATTCATCATTATGTCTGATGATGTAGATGAAAGGTTCGACAGAGATGATGGAGAAAAGAGAACTATCTTCATGAAACTTAATTTTAAAAGTGATGGCTTCAGTAATGATGTAATGAGACGACTGGTTAATCTTATCGATCAAGATTATTTAGTTTGATTCATAAGGATTTACTAAAACCTGAAGAAAAGACTTACAAATTCCAATGTGACTGGAGCTTCTTATATAGGTCGTACAATTAGGAAATTATCAACAAGCTCAAATGATCACCTCAAGAAGGATACAGCTATGACCAGACACATCAAACAGGAGCATCATGAAGCTTCAATTTCCAATTTCTCAATTTTGTATAAAAATGCGGGTGATAACAGCACGGATTTGTGGGTGAAGGAGAAATTCACTTTAAGCCAAATCTGTTCAAAAAACTACTCTTATAACCTTCAATTACCCTGGCCTATGTGAGCTTTTTCACCTTTCTCTCCACTGTTGCTATTTATTGGAGAGTTTTGGTGTTTTTTCAGCTCACATAATCTAATTTTCAACTTTTCCTATACTTTCAAAATTTGTAAAATATTATTTTCAATGAATTCTTAACTTTTATCGTTATTTGTGTCACTACTGATGAACCATAAAGAAATGTACATTTAGTGAATAAAATCAGTATAGCCTCAAGAAATTTGCGCTGAAAATCGATCCATATGCGCATATAAATATGCGTTCATATGAAGTACCATGTTCCATGAAGTACCTTTGGGAACAATTTCAGATTTGGGGGTCGAAATAATGCTCGAATAAAATACTTTCAAAAAAAATATTAAATCACTATCAGTGTAATTAATAAGTTGAACATATCATAGGCTCTACTATTTACAGACTCTACTTTTTACTAATCAAAAAATGTTAGTAGAATTCCGTACGGCTCTAGAACTTATGTCCAAATTGTATACGTATTTGATTCTCACCCTTGATGGTTTATTGACTGAACTCTATATTAACTATACTTTACACTTAATTCCAGAGCCTTCATCCATCAGAAAATAATACGCTTATTTTAAAATGGATATTTTATGAATCCCGATTAAAGTTCATCATGCCTAAAAAAGGCTTAGTTATCTAAAGAAGGAATGGTGAACAAGGCTTACAACTCTAATCCCTTTTCCTTCAATTTTCTTATAAAACTTCGATTTGTAGTCATAGCTGGATAATAGTTTCATTTCTATATTATACACTAAAAATACTCCATATTATACCATCAATTGAAAATCAAGTCTAAATTTAAATTTTTTAAATATCATTCCTATAATTCAATTTCGAATTAACTCCACTTTCAGATTTTCAAGTGAGTTTAAACCTTTCATAAATGCCTCCCAAAAAATCTCAATTGGGTAGAAATACTCTTAGGGCTTCGGCAGCTCGAAAACGTCGGCTCGATAATCCCATCCCAGTAGATGTTTCTTTATTTCGTCTTGCTTTTTCGTATAATTTTAATCTTGATGTTTCTAATTTGGGTAATATTGGATATATGAATAATGTTTGTCGTCATTGTAAGGCTCTAAAATTTAAAGGTGAAACTGCTGGCATGTGTTGTGCATCAGGGAAAGTAGATATTCCGCCTTTGATTACACCTCCCGAACCTCTTCAAAATCTATTAGAAGGTCTAACTCCCGAATCTAATAAATTTCTAAAGAATATAAGAAAATACAATGCCTGTTTTCAAATGACTTCATTCGGCACTAAAATTGAATCTGATTTTACAACCTTTAAAATTCAAGGCCAGGTTTACCATAAAATAGGTTCTTTGCTACCTCAATTAGGCTCTGACCCATCTTATCTACAAATTTATTTCACTGGAAATGATGATGTTCAAGTAGATCAGAGATGCAATACTATTATAGGCGTTGAACCCAATATTATTAGGAGTTTACAGACTTTACTTTATACGAATCACAAAATGTTAGTAGAATTCCGTACGGCTCTAGAACTTATGGAAAGTGACAGTCATGCCTTATTCATTCATCCCGATCGTGCTCCAGCTGGCGAACATATTGGTAGATATAATTCACCTGTTGATAATGATTTAGCAGCTATCTTAATTAACGATAAATCTTTCAAGAGAGACATCGTTTTGAGGCGTCGAAATAATGAAATGATTAAAATAAGTGAAACACAGATCTTATGACTGTTTACAATATCCCTTAATATTCTGGAATGGAATTGATAGCTATAATTTCCAAATACCGATGGTAAATTCTAATAAAATGTGTACGTCTATGAACTACTACTCCTATTTACTCATGAAACGTCAGGATTCAGATTCGCCTATTTTTAAATATAGACGTCTATTCTCACAGTTTTTAGTGGATATGTATGCTAAAATCGAGGGAGAAAGATTACAATACATAAAAAATCACCAGCAAGATCTTAGATCAGAGGAATACATTCATATTCGTGATGCAATTAATAATCATGATGATTTAAGCGATTTAGGTAGAGTTACCATACTTCCTTCATCATATATAGGTAGTCCTAGAAATATGCAAGAGTATGCGCAAGACGCCATGGCTTACGTAAGATTATCAGGTCGACCAGATTTGTTTATAACTATCACATGCAATCCTTCTTGGTCTGAAATTAGAGAACTTTTGCTTCCTGGTCAACAGGCTTTTGATAGACATGATATTGTCAGTCGAGTTTTTAACATGAAACATAAAGCCCTCATGGACCTGATAGTAAAGGAAGAAATCTTTGGTGTAGTCAATAGTTGGATGTATTCAATAGAATGGCAAAAGAGAGGTCTACCACACGCGCACATACTTATTTGGCTTAAGGATAGGATTTCTCCCAATGAAATTGATTCAATAATATCAGCAGAAATACCTGACCGTAATACCGATTCTGATTTATATGATGTCGTTACTAAAAATATGATTCATGGTCCCTGTGGTCATATCGATCCAACAAGTAAATGTATGCTTAACGGACGCTGTTCCAAAAATTATCCACGTAAATTGCTTCGTGAAACTATCTCTGGCGTTGATGGTTATCCATTGTATAGAAGACGTACAGTTTTCGACGGAGGAAACAGCTTTCTTTTAAAGAAAGGTTTATCTACTCATATCATTGATAATAGTTGGGTGGTCCCGTATTGTCCATTACTATCTAAAGTTGTCAAGGCTCATGTTAATGTCGAATATTGTCATTCCGTAAAATCAATAAAATATATTTGCAAATACATCAACAAAGGTAGTGATATGGCTGTTTTCACTGTCCAAAATAAATATGATGAGGTCTCAAATTATTTATCTGGCAGATATATTAGTAGTAGTGAGGCTGCATGGCGAATCCTAAGCTTCCCTATTCATGGCAGATATCCTCCAGTAGTTAAATTGCATGTTCATTTAGAGAATGGTCAGCGTGTCTTATTTAATCCAAATCAACTCCACATGCTAGAGAGAAATCCTCCAAAACTACTCTCACTGCTTTCTTTGATCTATGCCAAAAAGATGAATTTGCTCGAACTTTGAAGTACGATGACGTTTCTACTTTTTATGTCTGGAATGGATCAAGTAAAGGCTTTACATTACGTAAAAGAGGCAAACTATCGGATTCTCATCCAGGTAAATTCCAAAGTGATACAATATCTCGCATATACACTGTGCATCCTAATCAACATGAATGCTATTTCTTGCGACTACTCTTACTCAATAGAGTTGGACCTACTTCTTTCATTGATCTGCGAACCATTGAAGGTGTCATTTATAATACTTATCGAGCTGCATGTGAAGCCTTGAATCTCCTTGATAATGATAATCATTTATACTATTGTCTTCAAGAAGCTTCTCGGGAGTCAACTTCTTCCCAATTAAGATCTCTCTTCGTAATCATATTAACTCAGTGTTCCCCTTCTAATCCTATTATTTTATGGGAATCGTTCAGAGAATTCATGCACGACGATTTCAAGATAAAATATCCATTAGAAAATGATATTTTTTTTTACAACTTTATCTTCAATTGACGAGATCTGCTTGCAAATCGCAAATAAAAACATGAGTCATTTTGGTTTAAATGTTGAATTCGAACCAATTATTTTTGAAATTGCAGATGGTATCATTGACAATAATTCAAACGATAGTCTTTCTGATGAACAAGCGTTTGTAGTTCGAAAAATAATGGAATCGATTAATTCTAATAACGGTGATTTGTTCGTTTTGGATGCCCCTGGAGGAACAGGCAAAACATTCGTTATTAAATACCTGATCAAAACATTAAAAAATTTAAACTTAGAAGTTCTACCGCTTGCTACATCCGGTATTGCTGCTACTTTATTACCTGGGGGTCGAACTGCCCACTCTGCATTAAAATTACCATTTAATGTACAATTCGTAGATGAACCAGTTTGTAATATATCTAGGGCTAGCAAAATGGCTAAATATTTACTAAAGTGTCGCCTAATTATATGGGATGAGTGCACTATGGCAAATAAGAAATTATTAGAAGCACTTGATCGTTCTCTCAAAGATTTGAGGAGGGATAATAGACCATTTGGTAATATGACTATTCTATTGTCAGGTGATTTCCGTCAAACTCCACCAGTTACCCCCAAGTCTACACCCGCGGATGAAATAAATTCAAGCCTTAAAAAATCCTTTTTGTGGCGGAACGTACGAAAACTTTATTTGACCCGAAACATGCGTGTTCACTTGAATAATGATCCCAGCGCAGAATTATTTTCTAAACTTCTTTTGGAAATAGGTGATGGTAAGGTTGAAGAGGATCCAATCACTCGGAAAATAAATCTCAATTCTAATCTTTGTTCTGTGGTAAATGATCGAGAGAAATTGATCGCTAAGGTGTTTCCAGATTTGAAGAATAAACACACAGATCTTAATTGGCTTGGTAAAAGAGTGATATTAGCAGCAAAAAATTCAGATGTTCATTGCATAAATCTTTTCATTCTTGCAAGTTTTAGTCAGCCGTCTACTATTTATAAATCCATCGATACAGTTATCGATATTGCTATTTTTCGTCAGGAAAATGTTATTTTTATGCAAAAATAATTGCTATTTTTGATAGCTCTATTGATCATAAATTCTTAATACTTTTGAACCATTTCATTGATGCTAATGTTATCACAATCAGTACTCACTTTTACTGATAGGACTATATATGAGGCGTTACATAAGACTCTCCACTTTGAAGTGATGTTTGTCAAATTATCAGTAATCGATATCTGTTTCGGGTTTATACTGAGGTCGAAGTTTGATAAGAAGTCATTGCCAATGATGTTGTGTTCAGTTTCTGCCATTATCATTATCTGCCAATTTGTCATTCAAAACCTTTAATCACCTTAAATTAATAATTCACTATTTTAATGTATCCTTTTCAATTAATTTCAATATAATGTCTCAGTTAAAAAAAGAAATTGATAACATTTTAATTTTAGTATTCAGTTTGGTTTGGAATAAAATGAACTCCTTTTGAAACTTTAAAAAACTAATAAGCCTATTCAGTGAATCACACATCAACATCATTTGAATAATTAATATATTGTAATTACTATTCATTGAATAGTATTCAATTACAGATTGCATCATTAGTTCTTTACAACACCATGAAGACCCCTCTTTGTCACGTTGAGAGCTTAAGATTTTCCCAACATTGATAAACAGGGGGTCATGAAAAATTCAAAATTGCGGTAAAAAGTAAAATAAAACTGATTCTGGTGTAAAATTTTGCGCTGATCCCGAATCTGTGATCAGATCTGTAAAATTCACTATAATTTCTGAGATGATTGGACAAAACGATATTTCCCAAAACTGCAAATTTCCCAAAATTTTAAAATTAATTTTCGCAAAAACCGTAAATGTTATTGTATTAATTGTCAACAGTCAACTTCATACGAAAGGTGTTTACAGACCAGCCTGAATTGATCAAATGTGAGGATTCAACGACCATCCCAATGACGGCCGAGGATGTCTGCTCACTTATCTTTATGACAGTTCAAAATGTTGATTTCAAATTTGATGGCTCCTACTTTCGACAAAAAGATGGAGTTGCGATGGGAACCCCCATTGGTCCACTCCTAGCTGACGTATTTTTGGCCTCTTTAGAATCCTCAAAGATGGCCAACATCATCAAAAGTTCCAACTTATACCTACGTTATATGGACGACACTTTCCTCATGTTGAAAGATGACCAGGATCCAGAGAAACCTGCATCAGAAAAAATCAAAAACAATTCAAATACTCCTATGTAAATAACTCAATAATCGCAAAAACTATTTTCACATTTTAAACATGAATGAACTTGTAAATAATATACCACTGAACACTTTAATTTACCAATTTTAAACGCAAACTATATGTAATTATATCGAAACAATATTTGTAACCATGTCTAATAATGTATATCAAAAATATGAAATTAAATATAAAAAAAACCAAAAACAGTTTAAAAATATATGCAAAAAAGAAACATGCATCAGAAAAAATCAAAAACAATTCAAATACTCCTATGTAAATAACTCAATAATCGCAAAAACTATTTTCACATTTTAAACATGAATGAACTTGTAAATAATATACCACTGAACACTTTAATTTACCAATTTTAAACGCAAACTATATGTAATTATATCGAAACAATATTTGTAACCATGTCTAATAATGTATATCAAAAATATGAAATTAAATATAAAAAAAACCAAAAACAGTTTAAAAATATATGCAAAAAAGAAACATGCATCAGAAAAAATCAAAAACAATTCAAATACTCCTATGTAAATAACTCAATAATCGCAAAAACTATTTTCACATTTTAAACATGAATGAACTTGTAAATAATATACCACTGAACACTTTAATTTACCAATTTTAAACGCAAACTATATGTAATTATATCGAAACAATATTTGTAACCATGTCTAATAATGTATATCAAAAATATGAAATTAAATATAAAAAAAACCAAAAACAGTTTAAAAATATATGCAAAAAAGAAACATGCATCAGAAAAAATCAAAAACAATTCAAATACTCCTATGTAAATAACTCAATAATCGCAAAAACTATTTTCACATTTTAAACATGAATGAACTTGTAAATAATATACCACTGAACACTTTAATTTACCAATTTTAAACGCAAACTATATGTAATTATATCGAAACAATATTTGTAACCATGTCTAATAATGTATATCAAAAATATGAAATTAAATATAAAAAAAACCAAAAACAGTTTAAAAATATATGCAAAAAAGAAACCTGCATCAGTAAAAATCAAAAACAATTCAAATACTCCTATGTAAATAACTCAATAATCGCAAAAACTATTTTCACATTTTAAACATGAATGAACTTGTAAATAATATACCACTGAACACTTTAATTTACCAATTTTAAACGCAAACTATATGTAATTATATCGAAACAATATTTGTAACCATGTCTAATAATGTATATCAAAAATATGAAATTAAATATAAAAAAAACCAAAAACAGTTTAAAAATATATGCAAAAAAGAAACCTGCATCAGTAAAAATCAAAAAACAATTCAACAAGTCAATAAAATCTATGAATAACTGTTTCAAAATATATCACGAAAGTTTATCAATACAAAAGTTGCTTACAAGAAATATGATAATGGATTTTGAATTTTTTTAGCTCATTGAATACCGATAGGTCGTATACGACCTGATCGAGATCAGTCAGAAGAAAACACCGGACTAGGAAACGATCGAAGAGAGTGTTGTTTCGAAAAAATTAACTTGATAGCTCTATTCCTTCTAGTCTTGGTATCGAGAGGGTTAATGATTTGATAAAAAATCAAATTTAATCTCGTTCTTGTTGAAGAAGAACTTCGAGCATGAAATTCTTTTAAAAATGTGTGTTTAAATTCTTTTGGGAATAATAGAGACCCAAATGCTAGAATATTAGTTGAAGAGCTTCTGGTAAAACAGTTTAACTATATTTTATAATACAAGAATAAATCAGATAACACTTCAATATAATATTTTTATAAATATACAAATCCCTGTTATTGTCTATACTGATTTAATCATTTATTATAAATCCTTCAATGGTCATGCTAGGTATCATTGGATAGAGAAATAAATTTCACATCCATTATTCCATTAAAATTTGAGATTTTATCAAAATAAGATAGCCTGGTGAAGGGTAAAAACAAAATAGTGCATGGCATTTTTCGCTAATTTTTTATCTTTTTTCAACTTTAAGACCAATTTTGAGGATGATTCATTCTAAAAGCACGTTTGAACTTATAAGCATCATATAGAAAATTTTATGCTCTTTCAAATGATATCAAATTTGATTCTGAAATGTCTAAAGATCAAGTCGAAAAATTGAGTCCCGATTATGAAAATTGTGAAAAGCTTTTAGAACTTGCTCTTCCTCAACTTCAATTTTCGGAATAGGTTTTCTTTGGCTCCTATTCAATGCTTCTGCTGTATCCTGACAGTTAATGCTATTTCTGTCACACAAGTACGTAACATCATCGGAAATTGAAAATGTCTGAAATTCGCCAACTGTTCAAGGACCTTGAATTTTTCAGCCTTACGATTCTTGTGTCTAAGCTTCAGCTTGTCAGCTAAATTGCAATTTTTCGTTACTGTTGTTTACGTGGGAGAGGGAGGAGAAGAGGTTTGGATGTTAACAGAAGTCATTTAATAAACCTTTGTTATAAGTATTAGTTAATATCTATGATGTGTGTTATTGTGATTTGAATTGCCTCTTCCGCCGCTGTCTTGTTTTTCTCTTCTTCGTTCATACCGCTGAGTTCCTTGTTTAACTGTAATATTAAAATGTGGTAAATTAATAGTGAATATTTAATAAATATTATTTAGTCTTCAGGATATAACAGTTACTTCCCAATCAAGGTCTATCTTCTCTTTGTAGCATGACCCAATTGTTCTTTGACCAGCAGGACTATCTCTGATTAGGACTTTTGACCCCGTTGGTTTTCACAATTTGAAAAGGACAGTTTCGACAGTCTCACTGGAATTGATTCTTCAGGATTGTTGAAATTTACTGAAAAAATCGTAAGGATTTATAAAATTTAACATTAATTCAAATTTACCATTCGAGTGTTTTATAGAAGTGAGAATCGTCATTCTCTTGAGTCGCCTGGCTTGTTTAAAGCAAAACCAGCTGCAAATCAACTTCATAGGATTAGATTAATCCAATCCCTTGTTGAATTTGTCCTGTAACAACGGAGATTTTGGTGAAATCAATAATGTACAGGTCTTCTGGAATTGGAATTACAATCTTTTCTTCTTCCTTGATCTTGATCCTATTTCGTTTAATGAATTCGTCTATAAATGATCTTGAACATTTAAATTCTTCTAATCCATATCGAGAAGCAATCAATGTGGCTTCATTCTTTACCTCTGATTTTGTCAATAGATTTTCAATACAAATCAACTTTAGTTCATTCTCAATGATGACAAACTTGGAACCTCCTTCATTGCAAAATTTGACGAGTTGCAGGATCGGATTTAAGCTTATAAAAGTATGATCTTGACAATCCGTATTTAGAATGAACTATTAAAATCCGTGCCATTTGAAATAAGAGTTATGATCTCTTCACGCTGTCTAAATTATTATTTTTCATTCAAATTTAACTTTTATCATTTTCAAAGAGAGACCACTGATGATCCTTTGAGAAATGCGCATTTGGTTTTAAATATCTTATATAATTCCTAAATTATGTATTCAAGTGGATTTTCGAACGTTTTTGAACTACGTAAATCACTCCAACGTAATGATAGATTGATGAATGAGGAACCTAAATATGAGGTCGTTTTGATTCTGTCAGAAAAAAACACTTGAAATGTACAGTCAATTTCACACATGATGACTCGAGATAAATTAAATATTTCATTGAGGTTTACTTTTATACCTCTCTGCCCCAAATCAGTAGCCAATGAATGTTCAGTATCCAAGGTCCAATCAGAATAGAGCAGATATTTTCAATTCCCAATATCTCACATCTTTCCATAAAGCGTTTGTTTTAAAATTAGATATTACATGTTATGCCTCATGAGATAGAGATTTTTTCGCTCTTTCAAATGATCCAAAAATCCTTAATGTGTCTATAGTAATAACTGAGATAAAATAACTCTGTTATCTTAGGGCGTACAAAAAAAATAATTACACCATTCGATAGGCAATTGAATATTCCATGTTATCCCAGAATATTTTTGAGAAACTGTAAAAGGTGTAAGATTCATTGCAAATATAAATCGGCTAACAAAACTTTTAACTAGGAAATTGTTGATGATAAAATACAAAAATTTTACAAAGAGCTAAAGATAGAGAGAATACCCAACCCCCCACCAGAAGATAGAAATTTTAAATGTGTGAATAGCATTCCAGTAGTCAATCCCTTTTCACCAAAAAGTCTATACAATACAGATGTTGTTGGATAAACTTTTTTAAGAGTGCGAACTGTTCGCCACCCTATCCTTCAAATAATAATTCTCTTTACATCATACCTATGATTCATAGGTCAATCCTCTAAATTGTCACATTTAGAGCAATCCCATCTCTATTTCAATTTGTTCTACATATGGTTTTCGACTCTATTTTTTACTCTTGTTTCTTTTTCTTTGATTATTTTCTCAAAGCTATGTTAACATTATTCGGTAAAAGCAAGAATTATAGGTTTTGGCTTACAAATAATTTATTCAAAATCATAGATATTCTTTGGACGTTTTTCGAAGTCATTATAGATTGAGAGGTTTTTCAATTCTTGCTTTGCAATATGGAGACAATCTCTTAGGTTTATCTTCTGTTTTACTTGATTAGATTTTATTTTCTCATTGAAAATTTTGGTGTTGAGCAGTCTTCGATAATTTGATTTGAAAGACCTTATTATGCCTGCATCCAGTGGTTGGCAGACAGAAGTGCAATTCGGTGGCAGGTATTGAATCTGTATTAGTAAAAACAACATAAATCTAGCTGTGATTTTTTTCCTCAGATTTACATCCAAACTTACGGAAATTTTTTCAATTGTGCGATCTTTAATAACGTGACTCAATGCATTGTCCATGAATGAGATTATTTTCTTACCTTCCTGGATAAGTTCGTTATTCCATTCGCTTAAATATTCCGTGAAGATTTCTCGTGTCATCCAGCCTTTTTTAGAGGATTTATAATTTAGAAAATCTTTATCATTATCATCAAAACATCTTGGCTTCTTGACATTATTAATTATCAGCAGGGGTCTTTTCTCACCGATTGCATTGGAGCAAAACAGTAATGTTACTCTGTCTTTAATCTGCTTATAACCGTGAGCATTCAAGTTCTTTTTCGTCAGAATTTTCCTGATTGTTATGTATAAGAAGAGAGCTGCCTCATCAAGATTGTAAATTTGTGAAGGTTCATATCCCCGAAGAAGAATAGGAAGTTCCAGGTAGAAATTTTCAAGCAAATCTCCGGGGGCACTTTTAGATTCTCCAGAAGGCTAAAGATATAACTTGAAAAATAAAATTACTTTACGGAATCTAAGGTTATTTCTTTTACAAATTTTTAACAAATGGTTGTAAGAGCCTTTGTAATCAATCATTCCTAGAGATTCAGCAACTTGTAAAGCAAGCTCTTTGAATTCCAGGAATCCAATATTTTCTTGTTGGTCGACTAGGGCTTCGTCAATTTTCTCAACGAGTATTTCCTCGAAGAGAGTCTTTGAACATTCAAAGCGGGACTTATTTGGATCATATGTTTCATTGAGCATGTCACAACTCAAGTATCTTTGAATAGTCTTCTTAGATTTATTGCTTGCTCTGGATAGCATACGAATAGAACAGCCGTCTTCATATCTTCTAATTAACTCCAGTCTTCGACTTATAGGCATATTCTTTAATTTTATCTTAAGAAAAAATTTAAAAAAATCAGCTTACATATGGGAATCCCAAAGACATGATTGATTCATCAATTTTCTTTGGAAACAGAATATTTGAAATTTTGTTGATTATCTTGGCATCCGCATATTTACTGGCGGAAACTAAGTCATGATATAATTCTTCCCAAGAGTTTTTTGCTCGAAGAAATACTGACCTATCGATTTTGTGGAGTTTATCAAAATTGATAGATTTTACAAGAAGTTGCTTTTCTGATTGGATTTGTGATGGAAAGGCTTCCAGAATATTTATGAATTTTGCTCTAGACCGAGAATATTTTTCAAAAGAACAATGGATGCTGCTTTCATAAACATAGATGTCAATATTTCCCAAATTATGAACAATAAACTTAAGATACTGAAGTATTGGGGATGTTTTTTCAATAAAGAGAGCAATGGGATTTGATAACTGAGAATTGAACTTATGGAGAAAATCAAGGGAGTGCAGAAATAAAGAGCTCTCCAATTGAATATTTACAGTATTAATTCCAGTGTTAAGTGGAAAATGCTTTTTCTTGATTATTAAATTGGACTCTGCAAGATTTCCAATATTGACTATGCTGAGATAAGAAATAAAAATATCCTTGCAATGTAGGGGTTTTTGGCTAATTACGAAACACTGAAGGGAGGATTTGATTTGATCATCAATTGAATGGTGAAGAGAGATTTTCAAATCCAGATTTTGAACTCTAGCTAAATTCTTAAAAAATTAGGAATTATCTTACGTTTCGCCCATGAACATTCTCTTCCGAATATACTTTTGAAACATAGTTGAAACAGGCTTTGAATTTAACCAGGTTCAGATCATTAGCACAATAATAATAAGACCTTGAAGAGACTTTTTGTCTAATTCAATTCCCATGTTCATTTTACAATCCAATTCAGCCCTAATTTTCTCTCTCAAAACTAGAAGATTTGTTTTCTTCTTGATTGCAGGAGCAAGACTTCTGTTTTTGAGAACGTTTCGTATTGTTGAGATGGAAACCTTATAGATTTTTGAAAGCTGCCCGTTTGAATGCGTTTCACTTAGTTGCAGAATTTCTTCCTTTTGGATTTGAGATAGGAAAGTATGCATGCTTGAGTTTTGAGTTGGGAATGAAGTTGAATGCGAGAAATGCTCAAGTAATATAAACTTTCAGATGCACATACAGGGGAGTGTTATGCACAGGATTATTATTCGAAGGATAGGGTGGCGAACAGTTCGCACTCTTAAAAAAGTTTATCCAACAACATCTGTATTGTATAGACTTTTTGGTGAAAAGGGATTGACTACTGGAATGCTATTTTATCATCAAAAATTTCCTAGTCAAAAGTTTTGTTAGCCGATTTATATTTGCAATGAATCTTACACCTTTTACAGTTTCTCAAAAATATTCTGGGATAACATGGAATATTCAATTGCCTATCGAATGGTGTAATTATTTTTTCTATACGCCCTAAGATAACAGAGTTATTTTATCTCAGTTATTACTATAGACACATTAAGGATTTTTGGATCATTTGAAAGAGCGAAAAAATCTCTATCTCATGAGGCATAACATGTAATATCTAATTTTAAAACAAACGCTTTATGGAAAGATGTGAGATATTGGGAATTGAAAATATCTGCTCTATTCTGATTGGACCTTGGATACTGAACATTCATTGGCTACTGATTTGGGGCAGAGAGGTATAAAAGTAAACCTCAATGAAATATTTAATTTATCTCGAGTCATCATGTGTGAAATTGACTGTATGATTATTAGCAAATCGAGACTTTTACAATTTTAATGAATACTTGATAGTAGAGGGTCGATTATTTTTTATCGTGTTGGTCTTATCAATATACAGTTTTTAGAGAATTCACTGTACTCCTTTTCTTAAAACAATAGGTATGATGACTCGATCGTGGAACATTATGCATTCATTAATGATGGAAAATTCAGACCGGATTTTATAAAATTGTTTCTCTTAGTTTATCAGTGGTGCTCCATTTTGACGAGCCTAAAATTTTTTCTTTTAGTTTTATTAGATTTTCATCTTTTAGTGTTTTAGTTTTAATAGTTTATTGGTGATTTTTTGAATTTATTCACCATAAGTTTATTTAAGTTCATAAGACATCCAAGCTCAGAAAATGATATTCCAGTTCTTCCAGCATGTTTCGAGCGTTTTTTTTGTTAGAAATATAATCTGTGTTTAAAAAGAGTAATTAATATGTACAGGGGAAAATTTAAAAAATAAATATGGTAATCTAGTTCTCTTAAAAAATTAAAAAAATGACTGGATGATTGATAGTTAAAAAATCTCATGTGACAATTGAATCAATTTGTAGATTGTAACTGGCATGTAAATCTCAGAAATTTTTACAATAATCATTCTGGAATTTTAGTGAAGATCGGGATATAATAGAGTAATTGAATAGTCTATTTTTGAGCGAATATGACTTATGATGGTCTTTATAGAGTGAAGATTATCACAGTTCATAATGTCATATTTATCTTTAATCATGTTAAAAGATGAGAGTAGGAAATGATCATCATAAACTACTCTTCTTAAGGAATAAACATGCTCGATTATAGAAGAGGATTCGATAAAATTTTTTACTATAAATGCCAACCTTCTAACCCATAGAGGGTTCAGACCTGAAACCGAAATGCGAGCATTATAGGAATCAAGATAAGTGTAAACCCAGTATAAGAAGGAGGCTTGAATTCTTTCCAAATCACGTGCTTGAGTATGGGTCAGGTTCGTGAGTAGCGGAGCTAAATAATCAAAATTATTTAGAACTAAGGATTTGTAGGCCTTGATTCTTAGTTGTGACGTTTTAGAGAATTTTAGAATAGTGAAGATTATTGAATTAATTTTGGAGAGGTTAGAAAAGTGATCAATTTTGATTTTGAGTTGATACCGAAACCTAGATCAAAGTTAAAGGAGACAATTTCTCCAGGAAGTAGAAGAGATTCGAGGAGCGTTGCAGGGAGACC
Organism: Gyrodactylus bullatarudis; assembly: GCA_012064415.1. Classification (NCBI taxonomy): domain Eukaryota; kingdom Metazoa; phylum Platyhelminthes; class Monogenea; order Gyrodactylidea; family Gyrodactylidae; genus Gyrodactylus; species Gyrodactylus bullatarudis. The sequence goes on from SSNU01000056.1 coordinate 52,967, forward strand.
CAATGGGAGCATTATTTTGCAATTATCTCTATTAATATAGAGCCCCATGGACTCGAGTGAATCTTTAAGAAGGCAGAAGTTTCTGTTGATTTTTAAAATATCAAGGGAGTTTTAAACCCTGAAGACGAACTTAAGGTCGTCAGCAAATTTAAAGAGGGCACCCTCAATACCCTCAGGAAGCTGAATATCAGCGAAACAAATGTTGAAAAGAAGGGGGCCGATAGTAGAACCTTGAGGAACACCAGAATTAATGGGTTTCAAGCTACTGGTAGTGTTATTGAAATTTACATATTGCAGTAGATTACATAGGAAAAAGGTTAACATTTATAATATAAGGATCAACTTTAAGCTGTATAAGTTTATTCTGAATATAGGAAAATTTTAGTTTATCAAACGCTTTAGAAATATCCAAATAATGGATGATTATGTAATAGTTAGATTTTAGCAGGGGTAAGGAATAGTTCAAAAAGGCTAACATATTACTTGAAGTATTTTTACCAGGTAAGAATCCATGTTGATATGTATCTTGGAATGGACTAGGTAGGCAATTGGAGATTTCTTTAGTAAGAAAGCGATCAATAATCGATGCAAAAATATTCAGAGAGGATATGGGCCGAAGGTCAGAGTAATCTGAATATTTCTTGGCTTTAGGAATCGGAGTTATTTTAATTATCAACCATTCCAGTGGAATAGAACATCTGGAGATACATTCATTAAGGTAGTAACATAAATTTGCTAGAAATGGGGCAGGTAATTTTGATAATAAATGGAAGGAGTTAAAATGAGAATGAAGTCTATTGATGTTTTTGGAATTTGAGAACATTGTATTTAAGTCAGCAATTGAGATAAAAGGAGGATGAGCTGAGGGATCGATAGCAATAGAATCAATATTTTCCACACCATTAAACGATTTTGCAAAGAAATTATTTATTTTCACAAAAATCCTTGTCGGGTAAGGGAGAAAAGTTTTTTATTGAAGACGATTTGTTAATATTAGTAGTTTTCTGAATTTGGACCATCCTTTTTGGGGATTCAGCTGCTACATTAGCTTCAAATGATCTGAGAGATATAAAATCAATCTTGGAGGAGGAGTTGAAGAATTTATTGGAAATGATAGTGACCCTTGATGCTTTAGTGATAAGTGAATAGAAAATTTCGAAATTGAAATTGGAATTTGGGAATATTAGTGATGAAAATCTCTGTACCAGGTTGTGAAGTCTTTTAAAATCTACAACTTTTTTAACTTTTTGGTAGAAAAGAGAGTGGTTTGATAATGAGTTATTAAAGAATACAATATTATGATCAGAGAAGGGGACTGGGTAGGTTAAAGACCTGTAGAGAATACATTTGAGAAAATTAGGTCTAGAATGTTCAACTTCCGGGTAGGACTAGTAACAATTTGTTGTAAATCATGGGTTATTAATAATTTGTCAAAAAACTGAGGCATAGCAGGATGATTATTTTCTGAAGGGAAATTAAAATCTCCAAGGATAGTTAAATTATTATTATGATTGACTACTTTAGAGTAGATTTGGTCAAATAAAACTTCGTCAGAAATGTGGTAATTGCTACCTATGGGAGGACGGTATATGAGGAAAAAGGTATGCGGGGAACCATTTAAAATAATATCCGAATAAATATATTGAAATGGATGATTAAATGTTTTGACAAAATTAATATGAATAGACGAGTGAATATACAGTACGACCTGAGTAGAAGATGTAGAAAAGTGAACCCTCCTCTCTGCCCCTTTTCTAAATTGAATTAAAAATTCCCTGCCCACTGACAAGTAATAACATTATCATCAGAATGCAGTGAAAAATAAATTTCTCTAAAAAATATACCATCAGATAGAGATTTTTTCCCTGATTCAAACGGTCTAATAAACGAGGTTTGTCCGATTTAAGAGGCTTTTGTTAATCCTATTTCAAAATTCCCAATAATGTGAAAAGTT
>SSNU01000056.1:55938-68914 GCA_012064415.1 Gyrodactylus bullatarudis
AACTTTTCACATTATTGGGAATTTTGAAATAGGATTAACAAAAGCCTCTTAAATCGGACAAACCTCGTTTATTAGACCGTTTGAATCAGGGAAAAAATCTCTATCTGATGGTATATTTTTTAGAGAAATTTATTTTTCACTGCATTCTGATGATAATGTTATTACTTGTCAGTGGGCAGGGAATTTTTAATTCAATTTAGAAAAGGGGCAGAGAGGAGGGTTCACTTTTCTACATCTTCTACTCAGGTCGTACTGTATAAACCAACACCACCACCATTAGCTTCAAGTCTATCGGCTCTATAGAGTTGATAGTTGGAGATGTTTATAATAGAATCAGAAACCAGAGGATGTAACCAGGTTTCGGTAATAAAAAAATGGCTGGTCTAAAATTGTTGATGATATTTTTAATGTATAGGAATGTATTTTTAGAGAGTAATGATCGAGCATTCAGAAGAAAAAACCAGGACGATTATTGAAAAAACTTTTGAGACTCACAAGAAAGTGTATGAAGAGCATTATCAAAATTGAGGTTGGAGTCGGCCTTATTTTAGAAGATATTTGGTTGAGATATAAAATACAAGTCAACAGAGGAATCGTCATGTCCGGAACCATGTTTAGCTCAAACATGAGCGGGAGGAGGATTGTAGGCTGTAGTGATATGAAGGTTTTCTTTATCTTCGGATATAGACTGGCAAAGATTGATTGGCAATAAATTGAAGAAATTGAGAATAGAAGACTGAGATAGTCCATTTGTTATTGATTGAGTGTGGGGTTTTTAGACAGACATTGGAGGTGAACCAGAGACAAGCGGAGAGAAAACTGGCCTTTTGTTGTTTTGGGCTGGCGTATTAAGATGGCTTTCAGATAGAATGGGGCTAACTGCGGAATGATTTGATAGATGATGAGGAATAGTAGAATGTGAAAGCTGAGTGGAAGCTACTTGGACAGGAGGAGGGTGATTTTCTTGATTAGTCCCGGAAACTTTGGTCGAGGTAGGAGTAACTCGTGGCTTATGTTGAAATTTTTCTTCGCGACAAGAGAAGAACCTTTTAGTTTTGGAAAGTGAAATCCTTTGTTGAACTATGGAGTTGGATGGTCTTCGTTTGAAAACAATACGGATATAATATGATCCAAATTCATCTTTATTCTTGAAACAACTGTAAGTGAAATTCCCGATGGAATTGATCATGGATTTAACAGCAGGAGTAGTAACGTTGTATCCTCTGACAATCATGTTGTTTGAGTGAGCTTTGTTTACTGGTTTGAAAGAACATGACACATCATTCTGAGGTTTGATTGGAGGAGAGATGAAAAGAGGAGGAGGAGGATGAACATTGTACGATGAATAACTTTCAACATTAGGGTTAATTACATGTTGTATACCATGAATAGTACTTGGAGGCGGAAAAGAGGTATTAATAGTGGTATTTGATGGATTCTTGATGTATGCTATTTCACGTTTTAGCATATATGTTACCGTGATTATTGAAACTCCGGGAGTTTCGAAACTCCCCAGTGAGTATTGAAACTCCCCAGTGAGTATTGAAACTCCCCAGTGAATATTGAAACTCCCCCGTGAGTTTCGAAACTCACGAAAATTTTCGTGAATATGGAAACTAGTTTCTAAATTCACGGTTTTCGTGAATATTGAAACTCGTGAGTTTCGAAACTCCCGAGTAAATATTGAAACTAACTCAAATATCTAAGTATCTCATCAATTTAATAAGTTTTATAATCAGGGCATCCAAAATATAATTCATCAATTTTTTTATAGTCATTTATTTTCTATCAATAAATAACTAGGAAAACTTATAAATTTTAAGTTCTTAGAAAAAGTGAGCTTCTTTGTAAAACCTATTCATTTTTTGTGATTGTAACTTGAATTCGCATGAATGATTCTGACAAATATGTTTTCTATACATTAAAAGTCCTCGTACATTTCACATGAAATCAAGTGTTAAATAAATAAATTGATTGAATGACAATTCAAGTACAGTGAATTGACTAAATCACGCCTCGAGATAGCTCTACCCCAAGCAAGTTTTGGAACTTATACCTCTACTCCATTTTCGTCAACCAATCAGATTCTAGTATCAAAAAATGAATTTTTATGCTGATTTCTCAAGCCTTAACCCTTCTTCAATATATATGTTTAATATCCAAATTTTCTCCTTTACATCATGGATTAAAAATTAATCTTCTACCTGCCCTAATAAGAAACTTAAATTTTTGAATTTTCACGCGAATAATTTTGGTACTGTTCGATAGAGAATATCAAGTTGTGCCGTGTTACATATTTTTGATATGAAATCATTCGAATCTTGAGAGAAATTCAAGTTCAAATATTAGATCCAAAATGGGTTAAATTTTGTATGAAATCTCAAAATACAGAAAGATTCTACACAGACCCCCAATTTTTTCTGGTCGTTTTCATACTTACCTAGTGTATGGGCCCCATACTATGGGGGAATTGTGAAATTAGTCACACATAAACCTCTACTATGACGCAATGTGTTTTATACTCACACCCTCCTACATTTCTATCCGGCCTTCTTTCCCACTCCTAACATCTATCTCTCACTCTCACTGATTCCCCCATTCGAATTGACGAATCAGATTCTTCCAAATTCAAAAGAAAAATCCAAACCATGTAATTGACATTATTGTTTTCGATGAAATTAACTCCGGAACAAAGGAAATCTGTGTTCTCACTCTTCGAAATTCACTCGATATCTCATATAGCTCGCCTACAATCGGTAAGTAGAGGGACTATTCCTAGAGTGCTTAAAGAAGGAGAAGCGGATCAAGATCTTTTTTAATCCTGTTATTGCTGTTACTCTTAATAATCGCTCAAATTCCGGGGTAACCACAACGGAACAACAGCTCAAAGAAATCATTGAGGAAACTCTCAAAGATTCTAACATCACAAGTATATCAGAACGGTTGTTTATGCGATTATCACGTAGTCATAATTTGCTTGAATTGAATGTAAGTAATTTTATTCATCGTTCTATAGATTCAAGCTAACAAATTCATTCTTGATCGTACTATCAGCCTTCACCATAAAATTGATATGTGTATCAAAAGAAGTTCACAATGTTATCTTCTCAACATTTCTTCGATCAACTTTATAAACAAGTTCGTGTTTTGTGTACAAATCATAAACCTCAATTCAGAAGAAAGGAAATTTCTCCTTATCAAAGAAAAGTTCTTGCGAACATCATTTGACGCCATTAAAATTGAGAGAAAACAATCTGCTATATCTCACATTTTAGGCTTTCTTATTGACTTTGATTCAAGACTATCAGAACCTTCTATTTTATTCGTGGATCAAAATTCAGAATTTCTTATTGACATCGTCAAAATATTGTTAAAATTAAAGAATGTTGATATTTATACCTATAAGCCTCTAAATGAAATCAAGATCAATTTTTTTTATCGCAAAGAAGATAATTTCAAATTGGCAATTAATCGAAATCTGAAACTTCCTTATAAATCAGAAGATCTTCTGAACTCAATTGATTTCAATAACATAGAAAGAAAATGTAAGACTTACTATTCCTCAGCAGTTAAGTCTCTGGAAACTGTAACGAGTTTTCTACTACGTAGACGCTCTTTTTCTGATTTGAAAATCTTCGAAAAAGTCTCAAAACTTTTATTTCCTGATTCCATAGATCATTCTATCTATTCAATTGGATTTCCATATGTAAGTTAAATTTTAAAAGCTTATTTCTAGGTTAGAACAAAAAGTTTCATTCTTAAGAGACGTATTCAAGTTAAAAACAGATTCAATGACGGATATTCTGTGGATCGTTTATCTATTGCATGTGTCAAAAGCAAAAGGTCAATAAAACGCTATCTTGCTCTAGAAATTGTAAATGAATCTGTTCATCTAAACCAATCAAGAAATGAATTCACTCGAACCTTTTTTGATGAAATTTTAATGGATAAAATTGAAGAAGAATTGAATGATTTTAATAATCATATAACATTTCAGGAATTACAAATTATTGCTACTAAGGTTGCAAATAATCTAGAGATTGAAGGCTATAAACCTGGTTATAAAGCTTTAATGAAGTTATGTAGAAGAAATAACCTCTGCTTCCGTAAACCGTCAGGAGATTGTAAGTGTTCCTGATCATTCTGTTGAACAATTTTTCCTAGAGTTACCTATTCTCATAAGATCGTACAGAGAAGAAGACATCTACAACCTTGATGAGGCTGCTTTATTTCTCTATAATACAAGCAATAAAATATTATGTCGTAAAAATCAAAATGCTCATGGCTTCAAAGAATCCAAAGATAGAATAACACTAGTTTTTTGCACGAATGCAATTGGAGATAAGCGGCCAATTCTGATACTCAACAACGTAAAAAAAGGTGCTTCGACGATAATGATTTAAAATTCTTCAACTACGAGTCAACGAAGAAAGGTTGGATGACTAAGGTAGTATTTGCCAAATATCTCCTGAATTGGGACAAAGAATTGATCAAAAATAAAAGAAAAATCATATTGTTTCTTGATAATGCGCCAAGTCATATATTTCCTGAAGGAATTAATTTAAAGAATATTAAAGTAAGCTTGGTAATTAATTTTTTCAGCTCCACTATCTGCCTCCTAACTGTACTTCTGTTTGTCAACCTTTAGACGCTGGAATCATCAGATCTTTTAAATCTCATTATAGAAGATTTATGGTACAAAAATTGACTTCAGAAAATGTCCACATAAAAGATCTGAGGAAAAATTTTAATCTTAAACAATGTTTACTAATGGTTCAGCAAGCATGGGAAGAAGTCAGTCGTCAGACAATAATAAATTGTTTCATTCATGTGAAATTTGTCAACAAGCAAAATCAAATCATTGAATTAACTGAGGAAATAGAAAAATCTTTCGAATTTCTGTTGGATTTCTTAAATTTCGAAAAACGCTTTGGGTGTATCGAAGAAATAAAGTCAACACGTTTATTCCAAGAATATCATTCAAAGAGAAGAGATAATGTTTTTGATTTTAACGAATAAAATTTTTTGATTTTATAATTTATGCCTGATTCATAATGCATTATTAAGCCAAAATCGAGGCAATAACAAGAGGGAATCAGTGAGAGATAGATGTTAGGAGTGGGAAAGAAGGCCGGATAGAAATGTAGGAGGGTGTGAGTATAAAACACATTGCGTCATAGTAGAGGTTTATGTGTGACTAATTTCACAATTCCCCCATAGTATGGGGCCCATACACTAGGTAAGTATGAAAACGACCAGAAAAAATTGGGGGTCTGTGTAGAATCTTTCTGTATTTTGAGATTTCATACAAAATTTAACCCATTTTGGATCTAATATTTGAACTTGAATTTCTCTCAAGATTCGAATGATTTCATATCAAAAATATGTAACACGGCACAACTTGATATTCTCTATCGAACAGTACCAAAATTATTCGCGTGAAAATTCAAAAATTTAAGTTTCTTATTAGGGCAGGTAGAAGATTAATTTTTAATCCATGATGTAAAGGAGAAAATTTGGATATTAAACATATATATTGAAGAAGGGTTAAGGCTTGAGAAATCAGCATAAAAATTCATTTTTTGATACTAGAATCTGATTGGTTGACGAAAATGGAGTAGAGGTATAAGTTCCAAAACTTGCTTGGGGTAGAGCTATCTCGAGGCGTGATTTAGTCAATTCACTGTACTTGAATTGTCATTCAATCAATTTATTTGGTGAGAAAAATGCTATTAAGTTCAGAAATTAAAATGAGTTTGAAGATTCACTATTTACACAACCATCTCGTCAAATTTCCTGATGAGCAAGGTGAACGCCTGTGTGATTATACACAGAAAATACAGAAAATGTAAATCAATTTGTAAATAAATAGTATACTTGAAATATGTATTCAACATTAAACATGGCTTATTCTGAGAAATAGATTAATATTGAGAAACATGAATTTGAGGGTCCTTACATCCACTTATGAGTGTTGTGTACTATGCCATTCGAAAGCTCAATAAACGCTCTATAAAAAAGATTAATACGATAAAAAGCAATCAACTGTAAAATACAAAAAATACCTGTAAAAAATAAGATAAAAAAATACTTATTTAGTGTTCGTAGTACTCTAATGCGATTATTCAATTTTAGATCGGGTTCAAATTTTTTTTATCGATAAAACGATTATATATCTTTGTCACTAGTAAAATTCGGGTCTATAAGTCGCATAATTGAGTGGTGAATATGTTTTAAAACAAGTTAGTTGCTACAGAAACTTGAAAAACAAATAAATGACTTTTTTATTTGACGAGAAACGTATTAATTTTTACATTTTTGAAATCAGCGTGAAATTCTGCTCCAGAAAGTGTCATTATCTGAAATATACAATTTTTGACTTGCCCCAGTGTTATCACATGTGTCCATGTGTCGAATTATATACAATCACATTCCACGGTTCGAAGAGCCTATGAATGCTACAAGAGGGGAATGAGAATTTTTAATTTGACTACCCCGGTCATAACCAGATGGAATAACCAGATTTTAATCTCATCAATAGAATAATCACAACCTGGGACTGATATATGGTACCAGAAATTAAATCACTCTTACCTAACGAATACTGATTTGAAATAATCAAAGAAATTAATGTTTTATTCCAATATGTACTAAAGTCTGTCATGAAAAAAGCCAACATTGAACCTCGTACTCTGCTCATTGGCTGTTATAAAAGAAAATTTACATGATCTAAAAAAATCCACCCATATTATCTATATGAATGATTTTTTGTCAGCTTTCCAGAAATGTTTGGACAAATATTCCCTTCAGGTGGAATAAACACTTTTAGTACTCAATTTGTTCATATTTGGATTCATTCCAGATAAAAGCCTTCTTATCGGAGAGTATATATAAGAAGATTAAGGCATATTTAACATCTAATTTTGGATAGAAATAAATTAAAACTCCAAAACCAGCAAAGGGAAGCATATCGAACTTATATTCTATTGCAAAAGAGAAAAATTTTAATTTTGATGATCATATTCTGGAAGAAAATTTTCAATTATGAGAATAAGGCTATTGATGTTAAACAGGTTTTGGCGGACAGGGATCACACAACTGTAAACATACTTGATCGGTGGCAGAAAAATCAATAAAATTTTCCTTTATTGACAGAAGCAGCACTAAGCTTTTTGAATATACCAGCAACATCTGCCTATTCAGAAAAATTATGTAGCTCTGCATCCAAGCTAATATCAAACAAGAGCTAGCCTTTTGGGAGATAAGGCTGAAAAACAGTTGATAGCTGGATTTAGGTATGAAACTATAAACGATTTGATCAATTTATTTAAAGACAATGCGAATGATGAAGATGATCAGGAACAATATATCTTATATAAATGCAATTATAGTTTTTAAACATTTTTTGAATGAAGTCGAAGAAATAGATAGCGATAATGAAAATTTCCAAGGCATAGATTCCGAATTTGACCAGTATAATGATCAGAAAGGAATCTTGCGAATGGATTCAATCTCTGCTCATTGAGATTACTTATTCCTATTTGATGGAAATGCGCTACATTATCATTTTTATTATGTTTTTAATAATAAATATTATTACAAAACTTGATAAGACAAATAGAAACAGAGAATGTCATTCAGGACATAGGCTTTTAATACAAGCAATTGGCTGCGAAAAAAATCTCTGACCCATAATTTATTGACTATTAGACAATTTTTGAGATTTGAGAAATGGTAAATGAAAAAAACAGATGTCTGGCTCAATAAGTAATGGGAGGGCTCTTAACAACGCAATTATTAATTTGAAGAAATTATTTTAATAAAGGGGACACATGTCTGATATTAGTAAACAATCCTATTAATTCATTTAAAAGGTGATTTATGACGAGGTCTGCAGAATATATGAAAAATGTCTGGTTTGGATAAGAAATAAGGGGAACTTTAGAACAATAGAATTCCAGTATGTTGAAAATTTTTCTTTGTTCATATTGGCTCCACCTGAATAGGTGTCAAGGGTTCAGAATCCTAGCCACATAAAATGATGAATTAATGTGGTGCATTCTGATTGGTTTGAATATTTCCAACCAACCAAAATAAAGCAATTTACCTTTTTCTCTACACAGACATGTTATTGAGGTCTCATTATATAAAGTACGCATAGATATCACGTCTTTCAGATTTTATAACTCTGGACCCTGGGTTCAAAAGAAAATCTGAAAAGCCTAACTTGATTTTTAGAGCCGAGAAAAGCTCTGGTTATAATATGATTTTAAGACTTTTTGAGGCCCTAATTATTATATTTGAGACAGCTATATATGTTCACTAAGGTTAACTATAGACTAGCGTTCCTAGAACAAGGGTCCTTAGTCATTATCAATGCCTACTTTCCTACAGAGTCGTGCGACAACAGGGAGGATCACAGTGCGATGGTACAGTTGCTTTCTGGGCTGATACCTGACACACATAATGTGATCTTGGCAGGAGACTTAAACTGCAAGTTAGGGTTTAAGGGCGATGACTCACCGAATGGCACGATCCTCAGGGGTCTGCTTGAGAGGAAGCATCTTAAAATAATTAAACATAAATTCATTACACCCTTACACAGACGGTACACCTATATCGAGAAATCAAACAGGGCACTTGCAGTCAAAGATTACCTAGCCACCTCACAAGGGGTGTGTAAATCTGTCCGTAATGACTAATCTGAAAACACCGATGACCAGGATCTTTTCCGATCATCTACCCCTTCTGTGTAAAATATCCAATATCAAGATACCAAAAATTAAAAGCCTATTAATAATAGGTCTAATGATATTAAATTACCTCCGTTTAATGTTGGTACACTAAAATGCCTGAATCTTCTCGAGATACAGGGAAGAGTTTAGTAACCAAATGGGACTTGGAAATCCAATGCCTGAATGCATAATCAAGGCAATGGCGGTACTCCCCACAGTTGGACGGGAAAGAGCCCTTGGTACCTTTCTAGTGAGGGTATCAAGCTGCAGAAATTTAAAAGAGAAAGGGAGGACGATTTTCGCTCAGGCGTAATCGATAGATACTATTAGGAAGATTCGCATGACATAACAAAAAGTCAAAGAGAATTAAGAATAAGTGGTACTTAGAACAAGGGGAACTATGCGAAACAGCTGCTCGTGCAAACGATGCAGCAAAAATGTTTCAAATAGCTAAGAACATCAATAACTTGGGTGTAATAAACTTCTCTTCTGATAAGAAATGCCCATCCTTCCTAATGAAAAGGCATATTGAAACCCTTTTCGAATCCAATAAAATATCTCTAATGCGCTCTTTCGACCCAACAGCTTGATTCCCCGATAACAGGTGAAGAAGTCAGCAACGCAATCGTCGAGCTGAGGGCAGGCAAGTCCCCAGGTATCTGCGGTATCACAGTGGATGAAATCAAGGCAGTTTCCCACTTATTATGCGATGCCCTGGCTGTTGAATATACCAGGTATCTGATGGCACCTGAAGATATCCCATCAGAATACAACACATCTAAATGCATAACCAAGTACAAAAAAGGCAGCTCAGATGATCCCAAAAATTATAGGACCATATTCCTAATAGATACTTTTGGGGAAGTCTTTGCAAAAGTCCTACTGTCCAGATTTCAAAAAAGCTGTGATACCAACCTCCACCCCTTGCAATTCGGCTTTCGCAAAGGCAGATCAACCCAGTGCGCAATCCTGTTGACGAACAGACTAATCCTCCAATTCAAAAAGGAGAAACGTACGCTACTGGGAGCAGCCATTGACCTGAGCAAGGCCTTTGACACAATGAGCAAAGAAGCAATCTTCGAGGCTATTGATGCACTGGATCTTAGTACAGCAGTGAAAAGCTGTCTCAAAAAGCTCAACTCGGAGAACGTCTGCATACACGAGGGTGAGAGGATCAAACTGACTCGCGGCACCAGACAAGGATGTGTCCTTGGACCAACAATATTCAACATTGTCCTTGATGGCTGCCTAAAGAAATGGGAAGAAAAAACAGAAACAAGTAAGACGGTAAGTCTAAAACTTGATAATAACCAAAACTTTTCGATCCCATTCATAGCATACGCCGACGACGTCATGCTATTCAGCGAGTCCCCCGAGGATCTTGAACACAGAGTAAGGACGCTTACATCTGAGCTAGACAAAGTGGGTCTGTCAGTCAACAGGGACAAAACCCAGATGACAGTACTTGTGGCAAAACAAGGTGTTGAATCACCCAATTTCGCCAACCACATAGAATACCTCGGGAACGTCATAGCCAAAGATGGGGCAAGGTTGATGACGGTAAAACACAACAAAGGGAAAGCTAGGCAGAAGATCACAATGATTAGGCCAACATTGCAAAACCCGAAGTTATCAAACTACATAAAGGGCAATATGATCAATGCCTTCGTTAATAGCACTCTCTATTATGGCATGGCTGCCCATAATCTGACCCAATGTCAAGTCGAATCCCTCAACTCAGTCACGATGGATGCAAAGAGAATCGTGATGGGCAAAACACGACTAGACAAGGTCACCAATGAGGTCTTAAACAGGACGGTACCCTCAATGGCATACAAAGAATCCTTGTTGCGACAAAAAGTAAGTATTAACACGAGTCTCTCCCTCATCTTAGGAGAAACGCCCAGTCCTCAAACTCCTGTCCTACGGTTCAAAGATGCGATCTGTGTCTCGCTACATTCAAAACAGCAAATGCACTATGCCAGCACATGATACGAAACCACAAGGCACAACCCAAAGTAGACAACCGGATCTACTGTAGCTACGAGAGCTGTTACGCTAGCTACAAGAGTCAGGCGGGGCTCAACCGGCACATCAAGCACTGCCATACTGACATCTCTATGACAGGCCAGAACGAGGGAAATGACCAACCTCAAGTGGAAACAATGGCACTCCCCCCTAATATCACCATGCCAGTTGTCGAAACGCCAATAGCTGTGGACTTGCAACCAATACAAGCAACAAGCAGCACAGAACCTCTACCGCCAACAGAAAGGTCAACTTGATGACATTTATTGACAGGAAAAGCCTGCAATCTCATACAAGGAAAATGCACGTGAGGACTAGTCAGTACGACGACCCAAATCGTGTGAGATGTCCGTTTGACGAGTGCTACGCCACCTTTGGTCAAGGGAATTCCAGAACGCTGACGGCGCACTGCAACGCCGACCACACCATACAGCAGCAGAAGGAAGTGGCAACAAATAGCAATCCAGCTTGGATTGTACCACGGCAAGGCACAACCTTTAAATGCTCGATATGTCCCAAGAGACTGGGCACACACAAAGGAATCGTCAACCACGGTAATCGAGACCACAGGATCTCGTTCATCACGGGAATGAAAGCTAGAGAAAGAGTACGTAACAGAACCAATAATTCTTCACATAACTAACTCTTTTCTCGTAGACTACTTTTTCCGCCGCAAGCCTGGGGGCACCTTCACGCGGTTTATCCTGTGAGTAACCCAGAAATGGGTGAAACTAAGGCCCCCGAACCCCATAATCTAACTCTTTTTAAGGCGATATTTTTATCTAAACAAAATTCGCTTGCTCTTGCAACACTAGATCACGAGGAACTTAGGCGTTTGAAATAACGACCGTCGTCAGAGGACTAACCTATGCATGAGAAAGGTACTACCTGACTCACAAGTGCATAGGAAGGGTTACTCAACTTAACCCGGAACGTCCCAGGTGTGAAAACTCCTGTCTGTGTAAAGTGTTGCGGCGGAACAAGGGAATCCCGCCCTCCTACTTTAACATCCCAATGGGCACTGCTCCCGTTGATCCACTTGGATCGTGATCGGGGATAACTGGCTTGTGGCGGACAAGCGTTCATAGCGACGTCGCTTTTTGATCCTTCGATGTCGGCTCTTCCTATCATTGTGAAGCAGAATTCACCAAGCGTTGGATTGTTCACCCACCAATAGGGAATAGAGATAGATTTGGCAAATTAAATTTTGAAAATTCCAAAACTCCTGGGCATACAAGTTGTAAATTATGTCAATTCATTATCAAATATCTTTATATTTTTTCCAAATTATTTCTTATTAAAGTGGCAGTAATTTTAGGAATCATGAGATATTTCTATCAAAAATACCTAATTAAGACCTAACTACTTTATAGTAGTATAATAATTTTCGAATTGAAACTTAAATTGAAATTTTTATGAAAAAAAATTTTAAGGAAATAATATCATGAAATTCATTAAAAATATTAAGATGGAAACGATTAGAATCATAATTCAACAATTTTGGTGAGAATATGTTTCGAGTATAATTTAAAACGTTTTATAAAATAATAACGTTTAAATGTAATATGATTATCGTTTTCGACTATTTTATAATTATTGCTTCTAAATATGAGTATACTTGAAGTTTACATTTTGTTTTACTTTATCATATTTTTGTAAATAAACTTGGCGATAATTCAAGAGGAAAAGAAAAATGTTTTTTACATTATGTCAAATCATTATTTATGACAAGTTTATAATCAAATTAATGTGTCTTCTTTAAGGATGAATAGGCTATATGTATGGTAATTATTATAGTCAGAGTTTATCTTCTCGTGCAAAGTATGTTGTTTAAGATGGTTTTACTATTTCTATTAACTTTATTTTCGCCACAGGACTTATATAAGTAAATGTTGGTTTCTAATAATGATAAAATTTATAGCAAAGGTATTTCATTCCACAAAAAGTTTGGCAAGCTCTGCTTTTGCTTCAACAATTGAATGGGCCTTTTGGAATATTTCATTCATTTCAAGAAATATCGTCTTATTAGGAGCTTTTCTATATATTTTCCTGTTGGAATCTATCACTCTCATCATCAGATTTTGAGTTTTCTTAGAACAAAACGTCCCACAAGCCAATGTCGATATCTGAATCATTCTTTCAACTGCTTGGGTATTAGAATGCATTCCTTCAAATCGTATTCGTCGAAGTAAATTCAGATCTTGTGTTTTTAA
>SSNU01000066.1:0-11227 GCA_012064415.1 Gyrodactylus bullatarudis
ATGCTTTATGGGGTTCCTGATCAATGAGAAAGGACTCCAGCCGGACCCGGGCAGAATAAGGAAGCTGGGTAGTATTGCTGAACCGGAAAACAAGGCAGAACTGCAGAGTCTACTGGGTGCGTTTCAACACTATGGAATTTTCTGTGATAAGTACTCCGAAAAGCTTGAGGAGTTGTTCTGGCTGTTAAGGAAAGACAGCGAATGGAAATGGACGGCCAGACACAGTGCACAACCAGGGCGATATTGAAGGACATTGCGAAAGGGACCCTGAAACCGTTCGATCCAACGAGGAAGC
Source organism: Gyrodactylus bullatarudis (assembly GCA_012064415.1). Taxonomy (NCBI): domain Eukaryota; kingdom Metazoa; phylum Platyhelminthes; class Monogenea; order Gyrodactylidea; family Gyrodactylidae; genus Gyrodactylus; species Gyrodactylus bullatarudis. Next base: position 296 of record SSNU01000066.1, read on the forward strand.
TTGTGTTAAGTACGGATGCCTCAGAAAGTGGACTTGGAGTAGTCTTATCGTATGACCTGGAAATGAAGGAGGTGGTTGGGTATGGCAACAGACTTCTCAAGGACTCAGAGAGGCGGTATTCCAATATTGAGCGTGAGGCCCTGGCGATAGTATATGGTGTAAGGAAATTCTACCGTTTCATTATTGGCAAGAAGTTCACCATTCAGACGGACCATGAACCTTTGCAGTATATCTTTGCCGACCACAACGAGAATCGGAGAGTGGATCGATGGATGGCGTCAGTGACTATCCATGTTTGACTTTGACATCAGATATAAGGAAGGTGCGCAGATGGCACTACCCGATGCTCTATCAAGAGTGGGATTGAAGGAGGAATGTGACAGTATTGATGAGTTCAGGGTGATACCAACGGTCAACACGGTGGAAGGCATGAAGGAAATTCATAGCATTTGTCAAAGGATCAGGGAGCACAAAGATGCACAGTATGTACAATTAATCCGGCAGGTAAATGAGGGCTGGAAGAGGGACGTCAAGGAGCTTCAGAATTTTGGCAAGCTTAAGGAAGAGTTGGAAGTTGATGATGGAATTGTGTTCCGTTGTTGCAGAGTAGTGGTACCGGAGGCGCTTAGAAAGACAATGTTGGAAATTCTGCATGAAGGTCATCCATTTGAGGCTCGTATGTATGAGAGGGCAAAAGAGATATGTTGGTGGCCAGGAATGTATGAGGATGTTCGGAAGCTGGTTGGAAGTTGCTTGACTTGCATGCGGAACAGGAGACACAAGGTGAATGCCAGACTTAGCCAATGGAAGGAAGCGGAACAGCCCATGGAGAGGATGCATGCTGATGTAGCGAACATCGAAGGCAAGCAGTGGTTAGTTCTCATCGACGCATTCTCAAAATTCTGCATCATTGAAAGATTGCCCAAGATGTCAGCTGAATGTTTGGTTGAGGTGCTGAACAGTGTTTTCATGCGTATGGGAGCTCCGGAAACAATGGTAGCTGATAATGGAACTAACTTTGTGGCTGAGTATACGAGACGGTTCTTAGACGAGTACGGTACAACGTTGACGAACACGCCGGCGGAACATCACCAGTCAAATGGCACGGCTGAATGTGCAATTCGTGATCTAAGAATGTTCAGAGAAAATAATGGAGGAACAGTTGAGGAGGCGGTAGCCAAATTCGTGTGTGACCGGAATAATAACCCTGATTCAAAAGGCAAAACCCCCAGTCATTGCATTTTTGCTTACAGGCCGAGAATGAGAAAGGAGGAGAGAATCTGGGGTGAGGTGAAGCCAACCCAGGCCCTTGTGTATGAGGAGAAGAATGGATGGTCGCAACCCAGAGAAGTCAAGCAAAACTCGGAAAGCATGATGATTGATGATCGCGGCAGACTTGTGCATGTTGCTGATGTTGCTGAACTTCCCAAAGCTGAGACGACGATGAACAGAGACGAGGAGGTAAAAGAGCCTTGGCTGGATGAAAATGCTGGCGAGACGTCAGGCCGGCCCGCGCAAGCCATGAACACGCAGCAAGGTGTAAGACGTGGATCTCGGAACAGGAAGCAAACCGATAGGCTACTCACTTCCTTTTGAAGGGAAGGATGATATGTAGCTTGAATTAATAGTCAATGTTAAAAAGTGTAAATATTCAGACAAACTCAGATTGAAATGAATTGTTATAAGTTTTTTTTAAAAATACAATATATTCAGATTTTGTATCACCAACATTGTTGCTTGTTCTTGTCTTCCCTGATTTATCAATAAATATTGAACCCTTCAACTTTGAAGTTTCAAATAATAACTACCTCACTCGATCCTTTATTAATACTGATTTATTATATAGCCTCTCTAAATATTTTAAAACTGAATTTCCCGAGCTGCCACAAAATGATATTTGCCTATTTCTTTCAAAAATCATCTCTCTCTCCAAATGTGTAAAATATTCTAAGAAAAACATTGAACAATTTTTTCTTACTATTCATGATAAAAAATTTGTATCACTTTATTCCAAAGGGCACAGTTTATCTTTAATAAAGAACAAACTTCTTAAAATTGATGCTAAATACATTAATTGGGCTGAAAAAAGAACATTAATAGAGAATCAGCAATCATGGCAAAAATCAAAAACTCTCCCCGTATTGGTTTCAATAATCTCAATAAATATTTCAATTTTAGGTCAAAAATCGACCCTCCTTTTACAAACTTCTCAGCAACCGATATTAACAACTATTTCTGTTCTTGTTTCTCTGACAACTATTGTTTCATTGCACCATAAATCTAAACCCGATATCTACGGAATATCAATCAGCTCAATTTTGAATTGTTCATATGCATTCCTACAAAATCTTCTTTCTTTCTACTATTACGATATTTTTATTAAAGGTGATTCTCCTCAATCTTTATGCCTGATTAAAATATGCCCTATTCCTAAAACTCCATGTCCAAAATCTCCTAGCGATTACCGACCTATTTCCCTGCTCCCCAAACTTACTACTATTCTTGACTCTATTTTACTTTTTGAAAAATACCGTTGATTTTTTTTCAATTGACCATGATCAACACGGTTTTTGTGACGAACTATCAACAGAAACAAATCTATTTTCTTTTATTAGCTTTGTTCAAAAATGTATCGTCAAAAAAGGAGATCCTTGTTGTTTATCTAGACCTATCCAAGGCTTTTGACTCATTAACATTCACCACCATTATGGATACCCTCTTTCCCCTTGTCAATGACAAAAACCTGACCCATGTTATCTACTTATTTCATTCAAAAAGGTATCAATTTGCGAGTAGCCATGATGAAACATCTACTCCACGACCTATTGGATCAGGTGTTCCTCAAGGTAGCAAGATTGGTCCATTTTTATTTAACCTTGTTTTCTCCCTGATCAAAAGTACTGATCCCTCTGTTAGATTCTTTAAATTTGCTGACGATTTAAAGATCTGTTTCACTTTTGATAGTTTTATTAATTTTCCTTTTATAAATTCCTACCTGTTATCCCTTTGCAATGATCTCAATGACAAATTGTTGAGTATTGTTCTCCAATCTGGAATCCATCTGCGATTAGCGCCAGCATCAGTCTAGATTTAATCCAAAAAAGATTTCTTAAATTTTTTCGTCGTTCACACCCAAATGCACAATTCAGAGTTGATCTGCTACGTCATAGACGCCTGGCCAGATCGATAATACTTTGTGATAAGAGAATAAATACCTTATGGAATCGTGCCGTAATTGTCAGAACTCGTAACAGACCTAAAAGAATCAATCCCAAATCTATCAATAAAATGAAGCATATCAATCTACTTGAAAGAATTCCATCTTATTTCAAGGATATTTCTACTAGATTCACAAACCTTGACAAAACCTTGATTTTTGAATTTCTGTTTATTTTTGATATCTATACCAAATATATTTTTTCATTTCATTTATAGCTAGATTTTTTGATTGCCCTTCGATTCTGTAGCGTTCTCTAAGTCTAGGAATTTTAAGGGGCTTCAGGGATTTTCTAATTAGTATAAGACTATTAATATCTCTTCGAATTCTGAAGGTTGACCAAGTTGTTTTCTGTACTGGGCAGATAGTTTATTTCGAAAAGTTCTAGCAACTTTCTGAAACTTCTTGGACCAATCAGTTTTTTCCGGGTTCCAACATCCTGAGCAGAATTCGAAAACAGTTCGTGCCATCATTTTATATAAAAACACCTTCATAAAGTCATTTTTGATACATGTGTGTATTCGTACACATCTGCTGATAAAAGACCTGTAGATTTGTTTATAATGCTCTGTAAAATCAAGAGAATTATTGTATTTAACTTCTAAATCACGAACCGTGAATTTGGGGTTTATTATTTTATCATTAATACATATATATTATTATTGATAGGTGTTGTTGTGAAAGGAGTCATGTAGAATGTTTTACCTTCATTTATGCTAAGACACAGAGTTAACAGATCATTAGTAAGGGATTTTAATGATGAGTTTATAAAATCTATATCGATAACATTATCAAAACTGAAAACTATTTTCATATCATCAGCATATTCAAAAATCTTAGCTCCGTCAACATTGATTTTTGAGAATACAATATTGAACAGTAGAGGCCCAACTCTAGAGCCTTGTGGAACTCCAGAAGTAATTAGTTTGGGAGTAGAATCTTTGTTTTCATGAGAAACAAATTGCCTACGTTTAGTAAGGTATTGTATTAACATATTAAGAAGATATGAGCATATGCCATATTCATGACAGATTTCAATGATTTTATGAATATAATTCTTGTCGAAAGCTTTAGATAAATCAATGTAGATGACAATGGATTTCTTCTTTTCTTTCTCAAGAAGTGAGACATAGTTTAGAAAATCAAATATATTTGTTTCGCATGATTTTCCTCGACAAAAACCATGCTGATTTGGATCAATTTTATTTAAATTAATTATGTTGAGAATCTTGACAAATAGAATTGAGTCAATAATCTTCATGAGAGTATTTTGTAATGTTATAGGTCTAAATTCATTACTATTAGGCTTAGGTATGGGAATAACTTTTGCTAGTAGTATATGTAAAGGAAAGAACTGTCCTTTTAGATTCAGCAACGTTTGCATTCCGGGAATGGAAAGGGCCTGTTGGATTTTCGGATCCATCAAGATTTGATACCAAGTATTAACAGGGTTGCTATCCGGGAGGGAACCATTAAACCTACTGTCTTGGAACTCCTCATCGGCATTAGGGACCTTTGGGGGTAAAACAGAATCAATGTTAAAAATTTCCATCTAAACGTGTTCGTATTCGAATTCAGAGAAAAGAATGCCGCGCCGCGGCTTGTTATAACAATTCTTTATTTTATATTATTTTTTACAATTTGTTTTTCTGTTCTTGCTTTACCCTCCAGTTCGACTTTAATATCAATTTATAACTTTCTATTCCACTATACTGTGATTGTTATCTAGTTTGATATTAATTATTACTAGTTCGTCACTATACTGTGACTCAATGTTGTCATATTTTACTGCATCACTATACTGTAATTGCCTATTTTATTTATGTTTATAATAGTTATTCTTTAGATTACTGTAACCACTATACTGTGATTACTCTTAATATTACTATGCTAACTTGCTTACTGAGCGACACTATGCTGTGATCGCTACATATATAGTCAGGAATGGTGTAGGAAAAAAAAATTATTTACCGATTTCCTTCACATCTTCTAAGATTTCAATGTTTGGAAATAATGGTCTTTAGTTGGAAATATTTTTTGAACATCAAAGTTTATTAATGAATTTTGTTCAATTAAAATGCAATCAAGGATATTGTTTTGTTCGGTTGGAGTATATATTCTTTGATGTAATCCTAAGCTATAGAGGTATGTTCCCAATAGAGTATTGGGATCATTCCAATTTGCGTAAGGAAGGTTGAGATCACTGAGAATTATGATTACACTGCTTGTATTTACTAATAAGTTATTAGTAATAACTAGGGTACACAAAAATGCTAATTTTAAGCTTGGAATTTTAAATCCTCAGGTCTTTGTACATCGTAGATAATATTGATTATTTTTTGCTATTTTTTATCAAGTGCTATTTTGTTTCACAGTCTGTAAGGTCATTTGAAAATGGAATAACTTGAATTTTGTCAAAAAAAGTCTGCTGTACTAATGTACTCTGGTTGAAGACAAATTTTCACAAGGATATTTAACATGAATCCAAAAAATTAATCTAGTAACTCAAAATTTGACAGGCATATAGCTAAGTTAGCAGACAATAGAACATTGAATATGAATCAGCTAAACTTTGAATAACTAAATTTTCTAATATCAAATATTTTTTAACGATAAATAAACTAATAAAATTTGAAAAATTCTAAGTATTTTTTTGTATTTATGACGAATTTAGATGCGAAATAACAGTGTTTGTTTTGTAGATGGTATTTATATTATTGCTAAAAATTACTATTTTCAAACCATGCAAAATTACTCAAAATTTCTTATTTGACCCATGGAATGTTGTTTTATAGAATAATTTTTGCTATTCTTTGCGTACCCTAATAATAACTAAGTCCTGAAAAAATAATGCAAGTAAAACCCCCTGAAAGTAAAACATTAATATTAATCGGGATATTAGGCCTATTATAATAGTATTATATAGGGTTTTTTGGGGAGAAACCTAAGTTTCTTCTCAAGATCAAAAACATAAAAAAATAATATTTTTCATCAAAATTCCTATTTCAACTAAAACCAGTTTGACCAATATAACTTTTATCACAGCTACACTTCAATTTATAAATACCACACCCCTCAAAAATGTTATTTTCATTTTATTACTTTATTATCATAGGTCAGCCTCTTGTATTATTCTATTCTCTCATTTGATTGGACAAAACTGATAGGTATGAGATCATGAAAGTATATAAATAGTAATTTGTTTTTTGACAAACTTGTCGTACCACTGAAGAAGGCGTGTGAAGACAATCACCGTCGAAATGTTTGGATGACCATGGCTGAGAATTCTAATATTGACCTATGTTTTAATAAATTTTACTTTGATTTTACTTTTTGATGTGAACCTTTTTTCAATATCCCATAAAAATAATGCTTTAAGTTTTAATAAATTTTATTATAAAACTAATTTTAGATCATTTTTCACTGATTCTAAAATCAAAGTAATTATGACCGAAATATAGGCTCAAATTAAATTTTTTTTTCAATTTAACAGAAAAGAAGGTATAATCAAAAAGTTGAAAAAAAAAATAATGGACAATAAATGTAATTTAAAAAGTTTCGAAAATATGATTGATAAGCTCTGTTCGAGAAAAGTTCTTGGAAGCTATTTCAAGGATACCTTCTTCTTATCATTGCCCTTGAGTCTAAGCTGTAATGGGAAGTTTTTAAAATTCGGAATTCTCTTGGATCTTCATGCTGGGAATGAAATGTTGGAAAAAGAACTTTGCTTAGCTGAAATTAAAATCCTCAGGTGCTACAAATATTTCTTGATCCAAAGTAACATTTGCAATCAACTGATTACATTCAGTGACGATGAAAATAATTTTATGAATTCTAATGATTCATGTAGAAAGTTGTACGAAACATTTTTGAGCTGCAAATCTACTCAAGAGAATTTTGAAATTATTTGTATTGAAAGTTGGAAGAAGTTTAGTGTTATACAAAAATTGGAAGTCTTAACTCTGATGCTATCTCGGATATGTAATCCATATATAAAAGAATTTGTTCGAAAGAATCAGGATGCTTTAAAATCTAATGAGAATTCAGTCGAATCTATACAAAGTATGAAGAAAACGAAAATTTACAAAAGGTTAGAAAGCTTGTTGAAAATCTGTCTTGAATCATGCGAATTATCACATGAGATTATATGTGGAAAAAAATATCTCTTCACTTATTTTATGCACTGTTTCGCGTTGTGAGTACCAGAAAAAAAGCGGAAAGAAATAATGAAAATGTTACTTGATAATTCAAAAATACAAAAATTTTAATGAAACGAATTTTTTAAAATCTTGATTGAGGAATCAAAGGTCCTCTTAATAAACTATTTTAGGCGGTCACTGCTCTATTATCAGATCGAGAGGATAAGCTAATAAGTTATAAGGGACATAAACAAGGTTCCAAATGTCTCGAAATAAACAAACTATTTCAAGGATTTTTTTATACCTCTCTGCCCCAAAACCAATACGCATTAAGCGCTTATTATTAGGGCAAACTTTTTTTCGCCTTTTTTGTCCATAGATTGTATATTAAGCCTGAAAATGTAATTGAAAATCTCCTGATCGTTCGGTTCAAGAGTTGAGTTTGCCTTTTTTCATCCAAAAAATCCTGTTTTTTGTCTTTTTGAATTTACATCTTAAAAAGCATTAAATTAATAAAGATTCTTCTTCATAATCTCAGAAATAACCAAACATTAATGAAATAGTGATATTATACGATATGATTAGCACTCAAGATACGACTCTAATTAAAATATTGAAGGCTGCTAACTGGAAAATTGAGCCAGTGCAAATCCACACCATGCTAAGTTCAATTCATCACCGGTAAAAAATTAAATTTTAGCGAAAATTATTATTTGTTATTTTTTCACTCAAAAAACTGCCTTCTTGTGGTTGCCCTACTCATAAGCCAATAACTATAGTGAAAATGAAATGAAAAATTTATTGAACAACACATATGTTCTGCTTTACAATTATAATTTTCATATAAAAAAGTTGATAGAAATTAATCTTCTCACAAAATATATAATATTTATAACTCTATGTTTTTATACAAGAATAATAATATAATTGCATCTTGTTAATATGTTTTTTTTTCTTTCTTTCGTTGATAAAGAGTTGGTACATATATGATAACTAGTATCAAAGCATTTGTAATTTACGGTCAGGCATTATACCTTATGAAGATAAATAGTATTTTGCTGGAGTAGGCAATGCCAAGCTTCTTCGAAAACATTTGAATTTGTTGGTGAGTCGGAACTCATTTTGAGGATTTGAAGATAAGAGTAATTAGTGATAAAGCTCTTATTTCGCCGGATCTCATCAGACTCTTACACCGGCTTGATTTATATATTAAATTAATTAACAAAAGTGTATCCTCTTATTGGTTGGTTTGGGAATGCGATTGGGGAGGGAGTGGGGTTTCTCTTGTTGTTGTGAGCAATTACGTGTTCGGTCTTCTTTTTATGTAGGGATCAATTGGTAACTGTCCACTTTCTCTTCTCCTCTTTCTGCTTGTTTTGCAGATTGCATTGGATACTGTTTTAGATGTGCTAATTATGGGTTGAGATTTGATTTGATTATCAACTTCCGTTGATTTCTCGTTTTTGTCACTTGATTTCTCGTCCACATAAATTATCGGTGTTGTGACGTTGATGCCAATTAGCTGATTAGTAGTTTCCACTACTTTCTCGTAGGTTTCACTTTGGGTTGCTGCGGCATAGGATGGGGGATTTTGGGTTGATGTAAATTGGGGAATTCCCCTCTAGCACTTTCGCTATTTTGGCGAGTTTTTTGCTGAATCTTTGTTTGCCTTTGATCCCTAGTTGGTTTGTCAGGATTTTTTGTTTACAAAGGTTGGGCTGGAGTTTAATATTTAATATTTATGTTTTTATACAAGAATAATAATATAATTGCATCTTGTTAATATGTTTTTTTTTGTTTTTTTCTTTCTTTCGTTGATAAAGAGTTGGTACATATATGATAACTAGTATCAAAGCATTTGTAATTTACGGTCAGGCATTATACCTTATGAAGATAAATAGTATTTTTTAACAATCTGTTCATTAGTTTCTCTTCATTTATATTGTTTCTCTTCCTGAAACAATCACTTTATATCAGTTAATCGTTCATTATGAAATAAATTTAATCGACATGTCCCTTTTTTAATTTGTTGATAATAATAATAACTTCAGTTTGTTTTTATTTTAGAAATATTTTCACAAGCTGATGGTAAAGATTCCCACAGCAATAGACAGCCTTTTATTCTGTGTATTTGATTTTTTTTCGAAATTAATTATGGGCTGAAAAATATCATGAGGAGAGCAGTGAATTATTATTATTTTTTTATGTCTTTGCAATGACTCTAGATACATGATATTTCAAGCTACTTTCAACAAATTAGTTTGTGACTGGTAAATTTTATCTTTTTAATTCTCATGATCAGTGAAGACTTTGATATTTATGAAGTGTCAGTTGAGAAGAATAGAAAGGAATGAATATGAAAAATGATTAGCAAAACAAAAAATATCTTCACAAGACATATTTTGAGTAATTTAATGTTGATTTACTAAATATTTTGATACTAGTGCAGGTGAAGGACCCGTTTTCTTTCCCATTCTGCCCAAATTATCAATCGTACTTGTATAATATATCAAACTGGGGAGTTTTTTCCACCAATGAAAGGGCGTTAAACCAACAACCAATGAAATTAAAGTATACCTAAATTCTGAATTTTTCACTGAATACTAACTCCATCGGCAATTACATGCGTAATTTAATAAATAGGACATTTATTTTTATATAAACGCCTCTAAAACTTGATTATTTTTGTTTGAGATGCTAAAATTTTCAACATCTCATTTCCAATAGAAGTTAGCTTTGTGGTTATCGTACAGTCATAATTTTAGTCTCATAAGATAGAGCTTCAAAAACTATAAATTATTGCAAATTTCCATGATTATATCATAATGATCATAATAATAATGGAAACTAAATGAACTCGAGTTTCACAAACTAAAAATCTTTTTTTAAATCCCTTTTCAAATCAAAAACCATGCCATGATGATTCACATTGGGAATAATTATCACCGCACAATACAGCCTTACAAAAAGGGTTTATGACACTAATCTACAATGTCAAATCTACACACCCAAAAGACTATGTAATTCTCATTCAATTGTTTATTTAGAAACCCCTCTTTTTCTCACAACAAAATGTCAATGCTTAGAATAACAAATGAGACCCCTTTTTTCAATCGTTCATTGAAAATACTCAACATATTGCATCATCTATCAGACGAGGCTATAGTAAATCCTCACCCTGTTTTAACTTTGATAACTATTGGTTCATTCTACATTCGAATCATTGTTTTGTATCGTATTTATGATTGTTCCCAAACATACATCAATTAAATCAAAAATGAAACCTTTTACTAACTCTGAGAAATACCAAATCATCACTGAATTTGAAAATTCTGTTATGGGTTTCAGATCCTTCGCCCATATGAAGGGAATAAGTATTTCTACCTTAAAGCGCTGGATTTCTGATAAAAACAAGATTGTCACAAATCTCAATTACGATTATCAAGATAGATTCATAAGACTCAGAAATTCCATAATGGATAGGTTGAAAGCATTGATGGCCATTGGACGTATAATATCAAGATCAGATGTTAAATCTGCAATAGAGTTTGCTGCAGATTCATGCAATATAGAAAA
>SSNU01000066.1:11587-23505 GCA_012064415.1 Gyrodactylus bullatarudis
AGCTGTTTTCTGCGTCAGTGCCACAGGGGAGAAGAAGAAACTTTTTATAATTGGTAAATCGAAAAACCCAAGATGCTTTAAAAATCATCCAAATTTGCGCATTAACGTTAAATATGATGCTAACGCTAACGCCTGGATGACAAGTGAACTGTTCACTAAACATTTAATGGCCTGGGACAGAGCTTTATCCCGCAGAAGATTAGTAAGGGATCGAAAGATAGTTTTATTCCTTGATCAATGTAGAGGCCATGGTTCAGCTCAAGAACTACAATCCAAATTAAGGAACATCAAGGTAAGAATCAATTCTAATTGTTATAGCTTATCTTTTTTCCTGCCAACTCAACATCAGTGCTACAACCTATTGAATTATCAAAGCGGGATACAATAAGCTTTTGGATGAAAAACGTCGATTACAAGAAGCACCAGTTGAAGATATTTCAAAAATAGTCAATCTTGCTGATGCGATCAACATGGCAAATCAAGTTTGGGATAGCATACGGCCTGAAACTATTATAAAATGTTGGGAAAATACCGGTTTATTGCCAGAAACGGGTGAAATGGAACTGTCTATTGAAGAAAAGAAGAAGATTCTGGATGACTTAGTTGAAATTTTATTGGTCTTAAAATATAAAGGCTCTAAAAATTTGATTGAAATTTGTGAAATTTGGAAAAAAACGAGAATTGAAACAAGTCAAGTGTTTATGATTTTAATGAATAGAAACTCTCAATAAAGGCTATTTTAAAAAAAGATGGAGTTAAAAAATAAATTTCCTATTTATTAAATTACGCATGTAATTGCCGATGAAGTTAGTATTCAGTGTAAAATTCAGAATTTAGGTATATTTTAATTTCATTGGTTGTTGGTTTAACGCCCTTTCATTGGTGGAAAAAACTCCCCAGTTTGATATATTATACAAGTACGATTGATAATTTGGGCAGAATGGGAAAGAAAACGGGTCCTTCACCTGTATATATAATATACTTCTTTAAAATATACTTTAAGAAGAATCTGGTATTGTATATGTAACAGCATAGTTACCACAACCTTTTAATGTTCCTTAAAAACCTTATTTATTTTTAACGTTACTCAATAGTAATAATGTAAAAATACAAACTCTTATGTACACGATCCCTATTGACCAATCATATTAAAGAACCCTTATTAACCAATAAGATCAATGGAGGTTAATTTGTTTAATCACGTGGGTACACAGTTCATATTTCTCTGTGTACACCTCGTGGTAAGTCGTCAAAACTATGAATCTCTCCTCTTCTTATCTAATGTACTTTTATTAGCCTTTTCTGTCATATTGCATTATCACACAAGCTATACAGTCCTCATCAAATACATGACTTTGCCTACCACATCATCTTCTTACATACCAACCACCACATATATAAATTTAATAATAATAACTTCTTTTTTTTGTTTTAGTTTATAAATCTGGTTTTAATTTCTTGAGAGAACTCTTCCAAGTTTTTTCTCTTTAAAGAATTAGGTAGTTTATCAAAGTGTTTTTTACATCGATTAAATATAGCTAGATTTTTTACATGTCCTTCATTTCTGTATCGTTCTCTAAGTCTAGAGATTCTCTCGGGCCTCAGGGATTTTCTAATAAGTATGAGACTTTTTATATCTCTTCGAATTTTGATAGACTCTAAGGGTTGACCAAGAAGGGCAGACAGTTTGTTTCGAAAAGTTCTGGCGACTCTCTGAAACTTCTTGGACCATTCAATTTTTTCTGGGTTCTAACATCCAGAGCAGAACTCGACAACAGTTCGGGCCACCATTTTGAATAAGAATACCTTCATAAAGTCATTTTTTATACATTTGTGTATTTGTATACATCTGCTGACAAAAGACCTATAGATTTCCTTATAATGTCCTGTAAAATCAAGAAAATTATCGTATTTAACTCCTAAATCACGAACCGTGAATTTGGGGTTTATTATTTTATCATTAATACATATATTATTCCATGAGTAAAAAGGGGTTGATGCCAGTTATAAGAATATAAAAATATTAGAATTCTGGTTGCATCAACCCCTTTTTACTCATGGAATTATCTGTAGCTCAACTAAAAACAGAGATCAAAGAGTTTCTCTCTCGAAACATATATTATTATTGATAGGAGTTATTGTGAATAGTATATAATCAGAGCCCGGGATAAAATTCTCTTTTACTAAAAAAAGCTTATTCAACTCAACATTTGCCCTCATATAATCAATCTAACAATGTTTTTTTTCTCTCTAATCGGAAACAATTTGTTTCCTTTAACTCCACTAGTAAACTTGAATCAATCAACTCGGGTGTTCCCCAGGGTTCAATAATCGGCCCTCTTCTCTTTAATATTTGTTTCGCTGATATTCAGCTCCCGGAGAACATAGAGGGTGTTCTCCTTAAATTTGCTGACGACTTCAAGTTCGTCTTCAAGGTAAAAAATTCCCTTGATAGAATAAAAATAAATCACAACTTCTATCTTCTTAAAGGTTCCCTTGAGGCCATGGGGCTCTATATTAATAGAGATAAATGTAAATTATTACTCCCATGCGGTCTCCCTCTCGGAATCTCTTCTACTTCCTGGAGAAATTGTCTCCTTAACTTTGGACCTGGGTTTCAGTATCTCTGATGGACTTAAAATTGACCCTCTCTCTAATCTCCTTAAAATAAAAACCTCAATTTTCTCAATTCTTAAATTCTCTAGGTCCGTTTATCTAAAGCTTAAGGCTTTCAAAGCTTTAGTCTTAAATAACCTTGACTATATCTCTCCCCTTGTTCCCTCACTAACTTTTGAAAAATCTCTCGAGATTGAACATATTCAATCTAGATTCCTCTATTTCTTATATCCAGATTTAGAATCCTATGATTCTCGCATATTAATCTCTGGGCTTAACCCTCTCTGGGTTTGAAGATATGCCATCATTGTTAAATCATTTGCTAAATCTGTTAACATATTTGAAAATTCATATAACCTCAGAAACCCCCTCTTTTTCAAATCACTATTTACTATCTTCATATAATATGATTGATAAAAAATATTTATGACCGTGATGAATATAGATTTCAAATTTGGTGGACAGTTCTACAAGCAAATCGATGGTGTAGCAATGGAAAGTCCTATTGGCCCACTCCTTGCAGCAATTTATCGAAAGTTCACGTCTATATGTTAGATACCTTGATGACACTTTTCTGGTGATGGACGGTAATGAGATTTGTCAAAACTTGAACACAATCGACCAAAATGTCAAGTTAACGAATGAGATGGAAGAAGAAGGCAAACTTAATTTCCTTGATCTTGAAATTTCGCGGAACGGTACAATCGCAATAACAAAAATATACAGGAAGACGAGCGTTCCAACACAGTTCTTACCATTTATAGTCTTTCGCCAAAAGAAACCAAAAAGAGTTTCGTAAGCAATGCCTTCCTCAATATTGACAGACTTGTGTCAACTGAATACGTTAAGGAAGAAAGAACCAAACTTAAAGACATCCTTAAACAAGATGGCTATCCGGAGTGTTTTATTGAAAAAAATTCCGATCCCAAAGATAAAATCAGAGAAGAAGATGACGATAATCCAATACATCTAGTTCTTCCTTTCAAAGGAGATGTTAGTAGATCTATTGTTAACAACAAGTTAATCAATATCTAAAACGAACTGAAACTAATCTCAAAGACGTCCAAGCTCATCAATGGTAGAAACAAAGACCATAAAGTTCATAAAGGAGTAATCTATCAATTTGTTTGTGCGTGTGGATCTTCATATGTTGGTTAAACAACCAGAACACTTGGTGAAAGAGTGAGAGAACACTTAAGGCCGAAGTACAACAGTGCAGTCCAACAGCATATCCAAGCAACAGGACACAGCGCAGATGCTTCTAATTTTAAGATCCTCTATCAAGTTAATCCAAGCGAATCCAGTTAAGTGAGGCAAACCAACCTTGGGTGTGCGGAAGGACATTTCATCACCAAGTTGAAACCAGATTTGTACGTCCAAAAAGAATTGGCGAGAAAATTGGGATTCAAGGGTCGAGATGTTCACATAAAGCGCAAACAAATCAAGAAAATAAGTAAAATTCTTGAACCCACAACAGATATATATAATAGTGATTAAAATTATATTTCGCCAGGTCTCTTCTAGCCTGGTTGACACATAAATACTATCATAATGCGAAATTTTTGTGCACTTTCATTGGTTGAGTTGATTGTAAATCGCATCAAAGAAGTTCTCTTCTCATTTCACTTTTTGCCTGTTCAGAATTGCAACAATTTGTAACTGACCAGTGAAACCTCTTAGTCACTGGGCGATTTTCGTTCTTTCTTTTATTACTAGTTGCAGTGAGGCTTGTAATCTATCAACTATTATCAACTCTTGAGTTTCAATTATTGCCAACTATGGACCTGTTGCTGGGGCGGACTTCTAGATATTAACAATTTGACTACAGCCAACTTCTCATTATTTTTACTTCAACTTTTGGTTCCAGAATTTTGCTAATTTTTGTTAGTTTTTTGCTTTCTGTATGAACATCGCGACCTTTGAAACCAAGTTCCGATGCTAAAATATGGCTTGCATTTCGTTTTGTAGTGGCTTTCTGCGCTGTTCATCATAGATTCTCTCACATGACAGGGGACAATTCGATCGACTTTCCGCGCAATTTTTTTCTCTTTTTCCCTCACATACATACAACAATCGACATAAAAAGTTTTTAAATTAATATTTTGTACAATGAATCAAGGGTACACCGTTGTCTGATCGTCTATTTCGTATTGTTAGCCAATACATCACCTTTGAAGGGCAGCGTGACCATAATTCTATTTTCAATTTCTTCTTCGACCACAATTATCTCTTCCCTTTTCAACATATTCTCAATAAAATCTCCCGGGTAATAGTATTTATTTTCGTGTTTTGCGAAAATCTCAGAAACTGAATACGATTCAGAGATTCTAAGACCAGATACAGAATTTGCATCAAATTTCGCACCAGGATCATTTTAGTTTATTTTGAAATCCCACGATCGAAATAAAAGTAACACTCCGTGTTATCAGTAAAATTACTGAAATCTTTTTATCATTTTGCTGACTAATGTCTTGCATTTTGTAGGTAGAAAACGAAAATAGATTCTGGGTGAATATGAGCTCTTTATTTTCGTCGGTTCTCATCAGACCCTACACCGACATGAATATTTATTCAGAATATTATTCAATGAAACGAAAAGTTCTTTTGGGCCAATCAGAGCATTTATTTTTATCCGGATGGGAGTAGGAGGGGCTAGTTGGGTAGACTTCTGACTGTAGGTGTTACACCTTTCTATCTCTTTTTGAAATATGTTTCTATTCCACTAGACCCCTTGGAGATTTTCCCTTGATTTTAGTTGCTTGGGTGAATTTGAAGCACATCTTTTCCGGGCGGGGTTTGAGGATCCATTTGTCTCCAAGGGCTGGGAGTAGTACCTTTTCTTATATGCTAGGACATCATTGGCGAGCTGTTCCTTTGCTGATGCGGAGTTATCGTTGTTTTTGGGCACCAAAGTTGCCTTATTTTCATGTTGGGTTGTGCTTGATGTAATCTTTTTATTGAGAAATCTTACGCCTCTCTCTTGGTTTTCTACAGATATTCTAATACATGCCAGAAATCAACATAGTCGTGTAGCATGCGAACAACATTAAAATATCAATAAGTAGTTTAGTTTTCTAATATTCTAAGTACTAACAGCGTAAATCTAGAAATTAAAATATAGTTCCTATTCCGTTGTTTTCTATTCTTATCTTGAAAGAGCCTTAGAAAAAAGTTAGTCAAATTTTCATCACTATGGAGGATCACAATATTGATTTGAACGAGAATATTCCTAAACCATATGAAGATCTTCTCAAAGCTATAAATGATGAAAAAATTAATATTGATCAATTTCTCGATATGCGTGACGATCTATGCAATAGAGGTAAACTTGGAGAATATTTCAATGATCTCTTTTTTCTAAATCTACGTTTCCAGGACCCAAAATGGCATGAATATATTCTTCATTTTTGCTTGGAGCTTCACTCTCGTAGAAACAAAGAATTCCAAAAAGAAACTTTAAAGGAAAAGAAGATCATTTATTGTTACCGCTATTTTTTGAATGAGAGCAACATTTGTGGAAAACTCATCTCTCTTACACCAGCAGAAATATGCCTCATTAAATTAGATACACGATGCATGAAAATTTACCAAAATTTCATATTCTGTCAAATATCCCTTGCGGATTTTAAAAGTTATTGTATTAGCAACAAAGAATTTTTTTCATCACCTTATCTGAGATCTGTAATCATAGAACTTATGAGACTGAGAATTGGATTCCATAGTTTACGCGATATCGTTGATAAATACATCAATATAATCAGTGATAAAAAATATTCGATCAAATCTTTTTGGGGATTAGTTGATTATCAAACATGTATTAAAAATATAATTACGAGTCCTGAGGAATTAGATCTATCTCATTGTATATTGATGCTTGAAAAGTATGTCACATTTATCTACTTAACTTATGAGTGAGTGATAAAGATTAATTTGTTCGAGGAAATATCAATTAAAATAAACGAAATATTAATGCAGGTGAAACCTCCCAATAGGGAAAAAACTTAAATTTATTTGTGAAAGTTCCTGCTTTATATAGGACTTTGAGAGGAGGAAATGTTATCCTATTATTGGTTGATCCCTCTAAGGCAATAGGTATTTTTTAATTGAATTCATCGGGCAAAATAAAGGGCTGGAGGCTGCAGTGCCATACACTATTAAACAGAAAATTCTATACTCTTCCCTTAAAATAAAAATTATTTTTGAATGGATTATTTTAACCTCATTTCGATGTAAATGATTAAATGGTTACTCTAATTACTTTGTACCATTTAACCTGGATTTTAATTTGATACAGTTTTAAACCTCTACGAAATTTCACATAACAAAGTTATACTACCTATTATCATATCAGATTTGGTAATAATTTTAACTGGTCTTACTTCATTCAAAGAAGAGAATAAAATTTTCTATTTAATAACTGATTAGAAATAAGCTATGACTCAACACTACTATAGTCTTGAATCCTTTTACACACTGGTTGTTTGTTCAAATACAATGTAGATGTTGGGTGAAATTTAGGAAGACTTCCTAAATTTAACGTGAAATTTTGGAAGAAATATTTCTACCCTCTGCCCCATATACCACAATAGACCGAAATGCATATCTTATGTTTATATTACCCCCCCCCCATATTATTATTTATCCCTCGTTATTAATGAGTCATTATTAATCATTCATAAAACCTGCAAATTGAAAGATATTCCTGAAATTCTTTTTGCTGCCATACTCTAAATAAATGGATCTTTTACATAGTGTAAAAATCATAATTAAGTTAAGCTATATTTTCAAACAAATTGAAATCGAATGAACTCTACTAAAATCAAAGATGAAATATGATTTTTACACTATGTAAAAGATCCATTTATTTAGAGTATGGCAGCAAAAAGAATTTCAGAAATATCTTTCAATTTGCAGGTTTTATGAATGATTAATAATGACTCATTAATAATGAGGGATAAATAATATGATAATATGGGGGGGGGTAATATAAACATAAGATATGCATTTCGGTCTATTGTGGTATATGGGGCAGAGGGTAGAAATATTTCTTCCAAAATTTCACGTTAAATTTAGGAAGTCTTCCTAAATTTCATTTCTTCCTAAATTTCACCCAACATAGAAATAACTCATGTTTTATATAAATTATTATTCTTTCTAACTACATTAAATATATTATTTAATTATAGGTACCAGAAAAAATTTGAAAATTTGAAAGAAAAAATAATGGATGATAGATGTAGTTTGGTTGAATTTAAAGGTATGCTTGATAAACTTTGTTCTGAAAAAGTTCTCGGAAAATGCTTCAGAGATGTTTTCTTTTTATCTCTGCCATATCGTCTCAGTACAGGAAACAGGTTTTTTAGAATGGAAACTCTTCTTAGACTACATTCAGGACTCGAAAAACTGCAGCAAAAATCGTATTTTTCAGAACTTAAACTTATTGCATGCTATCAGTATTATCTCGAAAAAAGCAATATTTGCTATAAACTCATTGAATATAATCCCGAGGAAGATAATTTTATGAAAACTGATGACTCGTGTAAAATGATATATGAAGAATTTTTAAGTTGCAAATGCACTCAAGAAGAATTTGAAAAAAATTGTAGTGAAATCTGGAAAAATTTTGATCATTGTAAAAAGCTAACTGCATTGAAGCTGATGTTATCAAGAATTTATAATCCATATTTGAAAGAATTTGTCAGGATCAATCAAGGCTCGATAACGAAATGCAATTTAGGCGTTAAAAGTGTCGAAGGAATAAAAGAGTCAGAAGTATACGAAAGGTTGGAACGGTTATTTAAAATTTGTTTGGAATCATTTGTGTTGTCACATGAAATCCTAAAATGTAGGAAATATCTATTTACTTACATCATGCATTATTTCACATTGTAAGTATTCTAATAATCTGGAAGTGAGAATTGGTTTTAATTGATATTAAGAGATTAATATCAGGAATATGTACAGGTTTTTTTAATAATATTTAAGGATTATAATTTTGGGGTAATTATGAGATTTTGATAAAAACTATAAGAATAATCGAAACTCATATTCAAGTAATAGTAATCCAAAAATATAATTAAAAAACCAAATCTACCTATTCTTTATATCAATCTATAAAAGTTCATGGAATTCAACATGATGAAGGAGATCCTCATTTTGCCAAAAATATGTACATTATTTCTAGTTAATTTATTGATCTTTTAATAGTATTTTTTGCTGGCTACTTTCTAAATTCACAAATTGGACTTTTCCAATGAAAAAGGCCTCTGCTGTCTTGAGACGTGTCAGATTTTTCTCTGGTTGTTTGATTGTAGAGGATTTCGAAATTTGATGGAGAAACTTACGCACACAGGAACTCACCTGAGAGGAGGTGAACAAGAAGAAAGGCCAATCAAATTCATTCTATTCTTCAAAAGAATACTTTTTTGTTTATGTTATGTTCAATGTGCACACTCCGTTCAGTGTAAATGTTGTGCCTAAAGTGTAATTGATTATATTTTTACTACAATCTCTCCGCTATAATTTTCTACAAGAACTAAGTTTTCTCACAGTCAAAAAATTTTCGTGATAGCTTCAAAAATAAGATAATTATGAAGATTACAAATCATTGGTTTAATTTAATTTAAATCTAAATAGATGTTACCTACACTAGATAGGAGCTATATTTTGAGCCATTGGGGTATCTAAAATCTTCAATAAATAGTACAGTAAATTTAGATTTAATTGAAATACAACCTTTTATACCATACCCTTTTCCTGATCCTACTTCAGAAGTTTTGGTACTGAGATATTCGATTACCTTCTTCAGTGGATTCACTCAAGGCAATTTATTTAGTTCAATGATATGCTTTCCAATATCAACTTAGGCTATGCTGTCTGTCATAGAGAGAGGAAAAAGAGAGGCGATGCCTAATTAAGTAAGAGATAAGGGCTTTAATTCAGGCATACTCATCAGTCTTTTACATGCCAATTTATGTACTATAAAAATTATATTCATACACAGAACAGTTTTGATTGGATAGCCCCTCATAGGTACTATACTCCTCTATGCATAGATTTCATAACTTCACAAATGTGACTCATATACTTGCCAAATGTCTTTTTTGTGTTCTTTGTCAGGTTTACAATATTACATTTCTACTGTTACGTGTGGTACCACCTAAGGTATAACTATAATTCTCATATACATTCAGTTATTCTTATACAAATATCATTATTAGTTTGTTATATTTTTTACGATAAACAGTTTTAATAAGGTAATACAATTTATTTAACATGATAAAAACAAGTTTCAAGTTTTGTTGTTTCTTTTACTTTATTGCTTGAATCATACTGCACCATAAGAATCTGTTTCTTTATGATACGCTTAAAATATTCAAGATATGATACGATGCGACAGTACAGCATGTCACATTTCAATGAGAAACTTTCAAATCGATGACATTCTTCTAAGTGGCGTCCTTTATAACTTATAAAAAATACAATGCATTATTCAATATATTTGATAGAGATTATACGAATTTTAATAAAATGTATCTTAAACCGATGATTTTCGCTCTTTCAAATGATCCAAAAATGCTTACTGTGTCTATAGTAATAGTTGAGATAAAATAACTCTGTTATCTTAGGGTGTACAGAAAAAAGGATCACACCATTCGATAGGCAATTGAATATTCAAGGATAGAAATTTCAAATGTGTGAATAGCATTCCAGTAGTCAATCCCCTTTCACCAATAAGTCTATCCAATACAGATGTTGTTAGATGAACATTTCCAAGAGTGCGAACTGTTCGCCACCCTATACACTATTCATAACACTCCCTTGTATGTGCATCTGAAAACTTATATTAGTTTAGCACTTCTCGCATCCAAACTTTATTTTCAACTCAAAGCTCAAGCATGCCTACTTTCCTTTCTCAATCCCAAAAATAAGACATTTTGCAACTAAGTGAAACGCATTCAAACGGACGGCTTTCAAAAATCTATAAGGTTCCCATCTCAACAATACGAAATGTTCCTAAAAACCGAAGTCTTACTCCTTCCATCAAGAAGAAAAAAAATCTTGTTTTAAGAGAAAGAATAATGACCGAATTGGATTGTAAAATGAACATGGGAATTGAATTAGACAAAAAGTCTCTCCAAAGTCTCATTATTCAATGTGCTAATGATCTGAACCGGATTAAATTCAAAGCTTGTTTCAACTTTGTTTCAAAAGTATATTCGGAAGAGAATATTCATGAGTGAAACTTAAGATAATTCCTAATTTTTTAAGAATTTAGCTAGAGTTCAAAATCTAGATTTAAAAATCTCTCTTCACCATTTAATTGATGATCAAATCAAATCCTCCCTTCAGTGTTTCGTATTTAGTAAAAAAACCCTACATTGCAAGGATTTATTTATTTCTTATCTCAGCATAGTCAATATTGGAAATCTTTCAGAGTCCAATTTAATAATCAAGAAAAAGCATTTTCCACTTAACACTGGAATGAATACTGTAAATATTCAATTGGAGAGCTCTTTATTTCTTCACTCCCTTGATTTTCTCTATAAGTTCAACTCTCAGTTATCAAATCCCATTGCTCTCTTTATTGAAAAAACATCCCCAATACTTCAGTATCTCAAATTCATTGTTCATAATATGGGAAATATTTACATCTATATTTATGAAAGCAACATGCAATGTTCTTTTGAAAAAATAAATATTCTGAAA
Source organism: Gyrodactylus bullatarudis (assembly GCA_012064415.1). NCBI lineage: Eukaryota > Metazoa > Platyhelminthes > Monogenea > Gyrodactylidea > Gyrodactylidae > Gyrodactylus > Gyrodactylus bullatarudis. The sequence goes on from SSNU01000066.1 coordinate 22,913, forward strand.
GCCTTTCCATCACAAATTCAATCAGAAAAGCAACTTCTTGTAAAATCTATCAATTTTGATAAACTCTACAAAATCGATAGGTCAGTATTTCTTCGAGCTAAAAACTCTTGTGAAGAATTATATCATGACTTAGTTTCCGCTGGTAAATATGCGGATGCCAAGATAATTAATAAAATTTCAAATATTCTGTTTCCAAAGAAAATTGATGAATCGATCATGTCTTTGGGATTCCCATATGTAAGCTGATTTTTCAAAATTTTTCCTTAAGATAAAATTAAAGAATATGCCTATAAGTCGAAGACTCGAGTTAATTAGAAGATATGAAGACGGCTGTTCTATTCGTATGCTATCCAGAGCAAGCAATAGATCTAAGAAGACTATTTAAAGATACTTAAGTTGTGACATGCTCAATGAAACATATGATCCAAAGACCAGTGATTTGTAAGCTTTTAGTCTTACATCACTGGATTTAGAGAATTTCTTAATAGAATAAATAATGGTATTAATTCTAGGGAGATTAAAAAGTGGATTTAATTTTAAACTAGACGATATACTGAAACCTAGGTCCGAAGTTAAGGAGACAATTTCTCCAG
>SSNU01000066.1:25027-43798 GCA_012064415.1 Gyrodactylus bullatarudis
TCAGAAAAACTCATAAAGGTATTATTATGATAATTAGAGCATGAATCACAATGGATGAATGCTTGGGTGTTTATTGGAGCAGAATTGTTGAAAGTTGACATGAAGATATTTTGTAAGGCTTCACATGTCATATTAGTTTTGTTATTATTCTCTACATTTTTCTTTTTTGAGAATTTAAAATATTTATTTAGATAGAAATACCCTTGTTTGGGTCTAGTCTTTATATGGTCTCTAAGTTTCTTTTCAATTCTATCATATTCAAGATTGTAGAGCTCCTTGATCTGATTGTGTGTATTCTCTATCATTTCAATAGATCGAGACATAGACAGGCATTTAATGAGCTTATTTTTAAGAGTGATGTGTTTCTTGTTATCATGAATCCAGTCTTCATGTGGAAGATTGAGATCACCAAGTATGATGAGTTCAGTCTCCATATATCTATCAATTATATCATTAATATGACTCATTAGGATAGAGTCATCAGTGGTAGTGTTGTTAGGTCTTCTATAAACTAGGACTATATTTATTGTTTTCGTGTCGGACAGTTTAATAACACAGTTTAAGAGCTCATTATTGTTAAATGAAGAGGTATTAGATGATGAAAGGTTGAAAGTGTCTTTAAAAAATAATAAAACTCCACCATGTTTATCACCAATTCTATCAGATCTAATAAATTTATAGCCTACTAAATGAAGACAATAGTCAGAATGAGATGCATGTAGCCATGTCTCAGTGAAACAGTAAAGATCATATTGTGTATTAAGAATAAAACTTTTTAAGAGAAAAAATACAGAAAGTAGAGATCTTATATTTTGTAAAAAGAAAGTGATAGTAGTAGATTTAGATAAAATAGAAGGATTATTATTTATGGTATTAATACTAGTTGCGTGAACTCGCATTGATATTAGGCGGTGGGTTTAAAATGAGAGAGTTGACAGAATTAATTGGTTGAGATAGAGAATTGTGATTATGATTAGTATTCATTAATCTAGACTCATTAGTATGAGGCTGATTTGTTTTGAAATCATTATTTTGAATTAAACTATTTCTTTTGGCAATATATTCTGAGGTTGCAATTGTTTGCTGCAAGATGGTTTTGTCCCTAGATGTTCTTATTATGAAAAGAGTTTTTGTTTTGAATAAAAAAATTTCTATGAATTTTGGAACTGGTCAGTATTTTAATCGGTCGGCATTTATCTGGAGTTTTTTTACCGATTCGAGTAATTTTAATGATATTTCCAATTTTACTATCAAGTTTATCTAGGTAATCATGAACAGAAGGTATATCATTTTCTGATTCAGGCAGATTGTAAATAATGATGTTTTTGGATTTTTCAGTGCGTTGATTAATTTCATTAACCATAGAGTTAATCTTTTGATCAACTATTCTAAGATCATTGAGAGAATATTTGGAGATCTCTTGCTTATTAGCGTATGGAAAACTATAAAATGACTCACAAATTTTCATTTGCTGCTTGAGTTGATCAATTTCATTTTTCATAGAGGTATTTTGTTTGAGAATGTTTACCTGGTAACTGAGTTCCTCTGTTAATTCTAGCAATCCTTCGACAGTAATATTTCTTGGATGAGAGTTGTCAGAAATAGATCCATCAGTGGAAAGACGATGTCTTTTTTCAGGCATAAAAGTTTTCATCTTATTATTTTGAGACATGAGTTTCATATGTGTAGTATCAAACGTCTTTCCATCGATAATATTATCCTCAGAGTCTTTGACTGCTGAGGTGCTTGCTTCTGAAACTTTGTCTGCAGTAGCTATCAGAACTGATCCTTGCGGAATCGTATCCTCCAAATAACTCAATCTATCCGAACTAGCAAGAGAAGACTTAATCATAGTAAGAAATATTTATTCTAGTCTATGAACACTAAGAGAAGATCTCTGCCTGACTGCACTGTCCTTGGACTTTTTATAGTTTATTAACGACATCCAATTCAGCAATCACATATTAAGCATTCGCTTGATGCATGGGATTGTGGACAGACATGTACATTGTAATTTTGCAACGAGGCTACTGTTTAGGTATTACATAAACAGCTAATCTTTACACATATGAATGAAAAAACGTAAATTTGTATTTTTTAATTTATGAATACATTGTTAATATAACTTTCCATATGACCTAATAGTAACTTTTTTTTCTCTTTCGACTGTTGTGTTTCGACATCTTTCTAGAATATTATTTTTTTTCTTTGAAATTATACATTTATTGAATTTAAAAGAAAATCATTATTATAAATAAATTATCACAAAATAAGGCTCATAAATAGTCAAACTTCACTATTTCCTCTACTTAAGTTAGGAGCAGTCGAAAAGTCAGATACTGAAATTCCATGATATTTTCAAATAAATATTCGATCAAAAAGATAAGATTAATGAAGGTGGGGGTAAAGAAGGGATTTTGAATAGTCAATTTTAGATCTTATATGAGAAATTATAGATTTAAGATCATTAAGATTGTCACATTCTTGGAGAGTGAATTTTTTTTGTAAAAGTTTAAAGTGAGGAGCTAAGAAATTGTCCTCATAACAGGCATTCCTGAGATTGTAGCCTTTATTAACATTTGAGACAAATTTCAGGAAAAATTTTACTACAAAAGCCATCCTCCTGACCCACAGTGGCGAAAAGCCAGATGATATTATCAGGTCATTATATGGATAGAGGCAAGGGTAGATGGATTTTAGGAACCTGTATTGAATATGTTCAAGCTCAATAGCACTTTTATAAGTCATGCTTGGGGTAAGAGGTGAAACATAGTCAAAGTGGGGCAAAACTAAGCTTTTATATGCTTTGAGTTTAATTAACGGTGAAGACATGAACCGCTTAATACAGTAGAGACGTTTGTTAATGGTGCCTATCTTCGCTGTGGGTGAAATTTTAAGATTAGAGGAGATTTGAAATCCAAGGTCGGAAGTGTCAAGAACAAATTCTCCGGGAATGTGGAGATTGTTCAAAAATGATACCGGCAGACCGTTAGGTAGCATAATACTACATTTATTTCGATTGATTTCCAGTCCCATTGGATTAAGAGATTCTTTCAGTGATTTGAAGTAGTTATTGATTTTAAATATATCCATAACATTGTCAACTGGAAAGACAAATTTAATATCATCGGCAAATTTAAATAACGACCAATATCATCAGTCACCTGAATATCAGCCATACATAAGTTAAAAAGAAGAGGTCCAATAGAAGAACCTTGCGGAACACCAGATGTTATTTTTAATGACGAACTCAGGTGATTTTTAAATTTTGTTTTTTGAGATCTATTAGTAAGAAAGTTCATAACAAGATTAGAGATATGAGAATTAATATTAAAATCGGAGAGTTTTTTACTTATATAAGAGAATTTCAATTTATCAAAGGCTTTTGATAGATCTATGTAATAGAGAGAAAAATAGCTGAGAAAAAGGGATTTTTGAGTGAAAACTTTTATTTATAAGTTTGTTTTCCTAGCATACATTTGAGAAAAAGACTCAAAAAAATCATAAACAACCGATGGCGGCTGTGAGAAAACTTTCGACGACAAAAATAGCAACATGAGAATATTTGTGATAAACAGAACAACATATCAAAAATTAAGCCTGTTGATTATTTTTTGTTGCACCGTGTAATTATTTATATATAGTGGTTGACGAAATGAATTAATTCACTTAAAATTGCTTCTAGCTCATTTAGAGTTTCTTGATTCATTGATATTCTCAAAAATACAATCTTATGTTTTTTCATTGAATTAGAAAAATATTTTCCGAATCAGTGAAAAATGATCTAAAATTAGTTTAATAATAAAATTTATTAAAACGTAGGTCAATATTAGAATTCTTAGCCATGGTCATCCAAACGTTTAGACGGTGATTGTCTTCCTGAGATCATGAATGTATATAAAAAGTATTTTATTTTTGACAAACTTGTCGTACTACTGAAAAAGTTTAGATGACCATGGCTGAAAATTCTAATATTGATCTAAGTTTTAATAAATTTTATCATAATACAAAAAATATTTGTTCACTTTTTACCTTTCAGTTTACAGCTTGATTTTACATTTTTTCAACAGAATTTTTTTCAGATAAACTGCTAGGTAAATTGCCAATAAACTTAAAATGGATGGTCTGAGCAATTGAAGACTTAAAAACTGTTGGATGTGGATGCTGGACGATAATTTTTTTCGAAAAAAAATACGAAATTCAATGAAAAAACGTAAGTTTGTATTTTTGAGAATATCAATGAATCAAGAAACTCGGGAATAATCATATCTTGAAGATCAAAAAATTTCAAATTTAAGTGGTAAATTTCGCATCTTGAAGGTATTTTTTTATAAATGAGAAGCAATTTTAAGTGAATTAATTCATTTCGTCGACCACTAGGGTCGACTATAGTTCCCAAATCCGTAAAAATAAGATTTCATTATTTTCAATTGAGAGTTCGCTTAAAAAGTAAAAGTCCGATGCTATTGAGGTATTCTTTCAACGAGTCAACATGCGCTCTCTTAAGAATTCAAGTTTGTATTGAAAAATCTGTGTTGTGTAATTAATAATTACTATAATTAATTATATTCTTCAAATGTGTCAAAACTCATAAGCTTATTCAATTACACGGGGGGAAATAAAAAAAATAAATTTTTAGATATATCGATAATTTTTTCAGGGTTTGTGCAGAATTTTCCACAGATTCCAAAAATCTAATTTTTATTAAAATTTATCGAAAAAAATTAAAAATATCCCAAAAAAACTGAAATTCGCAAAAATCCCAAATTAGATCACATATTTCTTCAAATTACTTGTCTAAAACGCAATTACACAATTAAACTAATTAGCTCATTGAAAAGAACGGAAAATTCTGCGTCTAATGAGGTATATTTCAAAATGACGCGAAAAAATCTTCTTTTTAAAACCAGACGTTAAACTTGGAGTAGCTGTAAAAACTCACGAAAATTGTCATATTTTTCGAGTTTAAAAGCTCGCTAGAGCTCATATTTTCCATAAATCTCAGATTGTTAAGACTTTATCCTATGCAAAAATTTGTGCTCTTTCTAATGGTCATATTTTTATTTCGATATCTTGTTAAATTCAAATAGATATGCACGGTTTAAGTCAATGGATCCATTCAAGAAATTAAATCAACCAATCAGAATCAAGCATTTTCATAAAAATATTTAAAAATTCATTTATTCATAATCTATTGTATAAGGAATAGCTATAAGGAATCTATTTTTGACTTTAAATTGACTAATCATTTTAAAGATTTTTTTATTAGTCTTATTTGTTTGTAACCTTCAAAAGTGACTGGAAATACATGACGTGATTTTCCTTGACAAATGCCACCACGTGTTTACATCTGTACAAAAGATCCTAATAAATTCTGTTATATTTGCGGATACTATTTCGGATTAAAACAAAAAACAGTATAACTGATTTACTTTGTCAAAAGATAGAAGATTATTTCAGGACATCATACGTAACACATCTTTTGCCCCTAATAAAATTTGTACATCATGTTATTCCAAAGTAACAAGCAGAAATCCGTGTTCAACAAGAAATCGAATAAAGATATGGTCAGAACCTTTCTATCATCAAGAAGATTGTTACTTCTGTAATACTGTTCTCGTACCTTTTATAAAGCCCTCACAGCATGTAAGTAAGTATTTAACTTTTAAGCAATACCCTGTAACGAGAAGTTGTCGAGATTTGAATATAAAAACCTTACCGAGGTTTTTTCACAACTGAAAGGGAGCTTACATTTTGCCATGATGTGGCGGGATTATTTGGGAAATTGAACTACGAAATGATGGTGGAAGAAACCAGATTGTTTATTGACTCTTCATCAAACAGTCTTAAAGTTGTTTTACTAAGTAATACAGGCTCTTTTCCTGGAATACCAATTGCTTATAGTCGTGAACTAAGAGAAGAATATGAAGCTATCTCGATGATCTTAGAGAAGATCAACTACTTCCAATACAACTTTAAGATCATTTGTGATTTTCAAATAATTGCATTGCTTAATGGACTTCAACTCGGAAATACCAAATATCCTTGTTTCTTGTGTCTTTGGGATTCCAGAGGTCTAAATGATCATTACACTGCTCAGCAAATAGAAGAAAGAACAGAAGAACTGATTAAAAATAAAATCAGACCATCAATTGTTCCTAGAGAAAGAATTTTGCTGCCCCCATTACACATCAAACTGGGAATTTTCAAACAATTTATCAGAGCATTGGTTGCAAACAATTCTCATTCTCTGACGTATTTGAGAGAAAAATTTAGTAAAATAAGTACTACTAAAATTGAAGCCGGTGTTTTTACAGGTCCTCAAATTAGAGACTTGCTTAGTGATGATTCTTTTGAACTCTCATTAGTTGAGAATGAAATTGGAGCCTGGATAGCCTTCAAATACATCTGCAATAGTTTTCTTGGGAATAACAGGCAAGATAATAGCCAAGAATTATGAGATAGGCTTATCAAAAATTTCAGACGTCTTGGGTGTTTGATGAGTCTAAAGCTTCATTTTCTTACGTATCATTGTGATTTCTTCGAACGAGGATCTTTAGGGGCTTTATCAGACGAACAAGGAGAAAAAATGCATCAGTTAATGGCCGAATTAGAAACAAGGTACAATTCAACAAATATAGAGAATTTACTTCCTGATTACTGTTGGACATTGGAAAGAACTTGATTGAAAGATGGAAAAACAGATTATGAATAAATGAATTTTTTAATATTTTTATGAAAATGCTTGATTCTGATTGGTTGATTTAATTTCTTGAATGGATCCATTGACTTAGACCTAAAATATGAGCTCTAGCGAGCTTTTAAACTCGAAAAATATGACAATTTTCGTGAGTTTTTACAGCTACTCCAAGTTTAACGTCTGGTTTTAAAAAGAAGATTTTTTCGCGTCATTTTGAAATATACCTCATTAGACGCAGAATTTTCCGTTCTTTTCAATGAGCTAATTAGTTTAATTGTGTAATTGCGTTTTAGACAAGTAATTTGAAGAAATATGTGATCTAATTTGGGATTTTTGCGAATTTCAGTTTTTTTGGGATATTTTTAATTTTTTTCGATAAATTTTTATAAAAATTAGATTTTTGGAATCTGTGGAAAATTCTGCACAAACCCTGAAAAAATTATCGATATATCTAAAAATTTATTTTTTTTATTTCCCCCCGTGTTATGTAAATGCTGATTTATTCTTTAGAATGTTCAAGTTAAAATATACAAATGTATTTTTACAGAAATATTATCACTCACTCCCCAATTTATATCTTGACTCAAACCAAGGCTCAACTGACCAATTTGAGTCAACTTCATGCTCTTGAGAAACTAAAAGAAAGTTCGCTTTCTCAAGCGTCATAAAGTTTTTCAAGAGATTTAGTGTTTCCTGAAAAAAATTAATTTATTTAATAACGACCTATTATCGTATGAGCTATTTGAAATATTTAAATCATCATTAATAAAAAGAATTTATAGTCTGTTCGAAAAAAAGCAATAATTATTTTCTATTTTAACCCTTCCGATACTAAAAGTATCAAGAATTAAGGAATTCTACTTCTCTCTGAAAAAACTCAATAGCATTATTATTCGCTTGAAAAAATATATTTTGATAGCAAACCTAAATAGTTTGTGATACACTATCAAAAAAGAATCTTGAAAAAAATATTTTAAAATCATTGAAAAAAGTTGTTTCAACATAGAGGTCATATATAACCTCCGGTATCGAAAGGGTTAAAATTCAAGATGATCCAGAGTTTCATTAGAGAGGATTAAAAAGAAAAGTGAATATTCAGTGATCAAACTTAAAAGCTCTGTTCTGTAGTTCTCACCAGACTATTAAATCGACTATATATATAAAAATTGTAAGGTAAAATGGAATACTCTGATAGGTACTATAACCCAAATTAAAAATGATAAAACAAATCAGAATATTGCATTCTATCAACAAAATCTCATGATCACCTCAACAAAGATACTGCGATGAGTAGAAATAGGAAAACTATGCTGCTTCAATTTCTAATTTAAATATTATATAAAATACTCTATACGTTTCTCAGAAGATTTAGAAGGATTTAGAAGACAATGGAATATTTCACTGGTTCTCATCAGACACCGGCTTGATATTCATACAATTATAAAATAGATAATAAAGATAGATAATGAAATATCAGAGATCCTCTGATTTGATTATCGAGAATCTAAAGCAATCCTCAGAGATCTTTCGACCCCTCAGCCAAATAATGATATGCTTTTCAGAATAAAATTCCAGAATTCTTACTTTTTTATCAATATCATTGTAAACCTCTGTAATACTCAATATTTTCGAATAGTGTTCCTTAGGTAATATACACATCGCCTTATTTAAACTGAGAGCATTATCCTCTGATGAGCATTCACTTGAATACTTGAAAGATAAGTTTGTATTATCTATAATCCGTTTAATATATTGATTCAAAGGATCTTCCTCGTTACTATCAGATTCAATAGACTTTTTTATAATTTCTTTTAATTTATCCAGATATATAAAGATAATGGCAATAATCTGGAAGAAATATTATTAAAATACATGATAGGGACCCGTTTTCTCTCCAAATATGCTGAAATCATCCTATACGCCTTGGTTATTTATCAAAATCAGACTTTTTTGGACCAATGGAAGGACGACGACAAACAGTCAATCAATTCAAGTAAATTTAATTTTTGATTCTCTAATTCAGAGAAATAACAGATTATTACTAAAGAAGTCTAGAGAAGCATCATGATGAATTGACTAATACTTTGGAGAGTAGAGTAACTAATCCTTGAACTATTTATGAAATTCGTTTTAAATGGATATTCTGGTGAAGTTCGAAATCATAATGGTCGACTCCTTTGTTTTTACAGTGTCGTACCCCTCTCTTATTTTCACAAGGGGGTCAATCATTATGATTTCTAAATTATGCGAATTGCCTGATCATAACTTCTCTCCTTTTTAGTCATAGATTAAAGAAATTAGAATGTAAAATGACTTTTCTCAGACAATAAACCTACTAGCTAAGTATGGTCACAGGTTATCACTATATCCATATGAATCTAACTTGATGGAGATTGTTAAAAATGAGAAGATGATGCCAAGCGTTTCACAAATAACGCCTTTATTTCGGGCATATTCATCAGTGTGATGCATGCCATATAAGTACAAAATTGATACCCAAATTGGTTGTGATGTTATTTTTCTGTTGCACAGTGTTTTTTAAAGTTTATGATGGAAAATTAATATATCTATTGAACTTGATTTTTAATTTTTCTTACTTCTTTCCATCTCTCCATTCCTTCATCAGTAAAGTTTACATAAACTTTATAGGTGCAAAAGTACGGATTAAAGGATGAACAATCTGTTATATCACTTGTACAACTCAAACTATTGATCCAATCTCTGAAAAAGATTTAAGCCTCTTTAAATTTAAATATTGGCTCAGCTGGATCGGCGAACTAATACTTTCTATTCCGAATAATTTAGTTTATGATCGTTAATTTATTTTTCTAATAACAAGTTGTAAATGATAAAGCATGTGATTAATCAACAAAAGATTTTATTAAATCTTCTAAAAACAAACAAAATTAACAGATAATGAGAAAGGCTCCTTAATGTATGTAAATCTTGCAAAGAATGGCTCGAAAGAAAGTGATATTCATCTATTTATGCTATTTTGACTTTTTAAACACAGTATAATCTTTAAGATCAAAAACTTTCCTTTCCTTTCCTTCTCTTTCTCTACAATTTTAAAAGTTTTTCTGATTGACAATAATAGTTTTGATAAACTACGTGTGAATACCCCAGTGGTATTACCCCACCCTTCTCAAATCAAGGAAAGTTTCACGAAAGTAATTTTTATCCAAAAATTCGTAAAGTTTACAGATCTTTAAAAACGAAACTATAGAAAGCATTAATATCGTATACTATACTGAAATGATCAAAGTTTCACACTCTATTCAAATTATGTTTTATTATAATATAAAATTTTGAGAAAATTGTATTAAGTTGTTACAAAAGTAACAAGCAAAATTTTGATGAAAAATATGCAATGTTATGATCAAATTATAAAAATAAAAAATTTACAAAATATATACATATCATACACCAAAATATTCACCGTTCTTTACTATACATTTCTGCCATCTTTCAGGAAGTCCATTAATGTCCCGTTGTATCATGAATTTTATAAAATAATTTTGAATGCACACTTTTGCTTAAATACTCACTTATCTTGTAAATGTCGCAATAAACCTCCTCTTTCTTGAATGTCCATTAACATGGTGATTAGGTAGATACCTGAACTTCTAAAAAATTTTATATAATTTGATCAAAAACAAAATATTTGGACTCACAAAATATTTTGTGGTGGAAAGATCCATAGCATCTGAAGCGAGTTATTTTTCTTAGTCGAATAATATTCAATCAAGGAATAAAATCTATCATTGTCAATAAAATCAGGATATTTTTCACATTTAAATTCTTTCGTTTCTTTATTCTTTATCTTTGAGAAAGATTTTCGAACCATTCTTTCCATTTCATCAAGTGAATCTAAAAATGTAGAAAGTTCTAACAAACATTTAAAGAGAAAAGATTATTCATAGGTAAGAACATTATAATGAACATTAGGAAGATATTTCACTGAGCTCAAATAAATTTTGAAAAATATGTTGATCTCCAACAAGAATATTTGAGTTGTATTCTTAACTCATGACATTTTTCCCAATTTAGTGATAAATTTTCGGGTCTCTTCATACTCCTCACCGGTTAATTCTCAAATACTTACTATAATAACATTTTGGAAACCTTATATTGGCACATTTCTGTATTTATCCGAAATATAATATGTATCGGTGAAATATAAGCTTTATCACTATCTATGTTACCGTAAGTCTAGGAAATCAGAGAGCCTTGGTAATTAACTCTCGTTCTGTATCTAGTGAATTTTTCATAAACCTCAAATGGGGCTGCATACATCCCCATAATAAAAGATCTTAATTTTTCTAAGAATAAATAGTTTGATAGCTCAATGGAAGTAAAAAAATTGTCGCATATAATAGTTCTACCTTTGTTGAGAAAAGGCTCTGCGAGTTGTTTCACGGCTCATAATCCTTGATTAGTCTCTGTATTAGTCTCCTTTCCTATGTAAATTTCTGCATTGATTAGATACGAATTGTAGGAATCACAGGCTGCCCAGATTTTTATACCATACTTTCCAGGTTTTGATGGTATGTACACTTTGTAAGGATAGCGACCTCGAAAATTAACCAGTTGTTCATCGATGATAATCTGATCTGAAGGTTCATACAAACGTTGAGAGTTTTGAATGAATTTGTTGAACAACATTCTCTATTTTCTCTGATTATCTTATTGTCGAATCTTAGAAATCTCATGATGATAGTATACCTAGAATAAGACATGAACTTGTTCAAATCAAGGTTGGCGTACTCATTTGACCAGAGTTCTTCTAAACTCATATTTTTCTGCTTCATAACTCCAAATAGCAGGCAAATTCCAATCCAAGTCGATATTTACTCCGTTGTTATGGGTCTAAGAAGGCTTTTCTTTAATTCTATGAACATATTGGTGTATTTCCGTATATCCTCAAGCATAGTCTGATCGATAAGCTGGAGAAAAAAGTCTGTTTTAGTGCCAAGGTTTTTTACAGAAGACTTGGGGCCAGGTTTGGCTTTGAAAATATTTCTGATTGCGGTTTTTGGATTCTGAGGTTTTACTTTCGAGAAGAAGTGAGTTCCACATTTAGAAGTTATTGTTTGGCCATCTGAAACGTCTTCTGGATCTTCTTCACTTGAGAAATCTGAGATTACATTATCATCTTCATTATCGTAAATGTCCGAGTCGCTATAGATCTCAGCAACTAGTTTTCTTGCTAGAGCTTCAAAATTTTCGTCCGAATCCATGATAAGAGTTTAGTATAATGAAGTTTTTCTACAGATAAACGTAGAAGAAGGCTTGATTCCATGTTTGGTAGTTCATATAACAAATTCGCTGGGGGTGCATAAACCCCCATTTACCAAATGTGATAGTATTTCTTCGGATATCAACCTCATGATAAACAATAAACATATTGGTTTATTTCTTCTTCGGTTAAAAACATGAATAATCATAGTAGGATTAGAAAAAAGGCTGGATCGTTATCACAATGCTAAAACTTAAAAAAAATATTTTGAAAGTTGCTGGGGGTGCATACACCCCCATATCCAGAGCGAGGGTTAACAATACCTTTTACAGACGAAAATGATACTTTTCTTTACACAAATTGACACCAATTTAAAATTCATTATAGGAATATATAATTATGTACAAAAAGCCTAATCTAATTGAGTGGAGTTTCATATACAATGTGTATATGCAGATGTACATTTAATACATTTTTCGCATGCTATAATTAAGAAAAAATACAATTCAAAAAGAGACTTTTGAAATTCATTATGAGACTCTTAATTCCTTTAAATCTTGTTTATATATCATCACAATGTCTTGTACAATTTGCAATTGGAGGAAACTTGATTTTGGCATTATTTGCTGCTAAATCCAAGATTCTCATATTCAACTCAGACTTGGGGATGTCTCTTCCAGTTCTTGAATATTCAAGAATTTTTTTTTCTCGTCACAACAATCTTTCAATTTGGAATGGAATTTTTCAGTGGGTTATTATTTTTCACAATATCAACTCTTTCTTCAGTATTTCCTTCCCCCTCTTGAAAAATAGTTTTCTCGATTACTGTTGACCCAGCAATGCTGTTGATTTTGACAAATTTGATAATTTGGCTAATTCAAGCCAATTACAATCCTCACGATAGAGCACTAGGACTCTTTTTCTAATGCATTCATCATGTTTAGGCATTACTCGATAGATAATGAATATGAAATCAAAGAGACGTTAAAAAATTAATTTAACGAGTAATCCTACCCCTAAATTTATAACCAATACAAATCATTTTACATTTGACCTTAAAACTTTAACATAACCCTTGAAAACCACCCCTTTTTATATATCCCATGTTGATTTTTAACTGGTGTCAATTTGATTTTAGAAAAGTATCATTTTCGTCTGTAAAAGGTATAGTGTATGTGGTAACCAGTGTGACTTTAGTGAGTCTAACTAATAAGTCCTCATTACCCAAACACACTGAGAAGGTCAGTGAACTCAACAGCTCAACTAATTGATTAAAATTTATGAGACTTGATTCTTTTTACATTTACAGGTCAGTGTTTTCCGATTTCTAATACAAATAAATTTGAATATTCTTTATCCGTTTTCAAGGAAAAATTCCAGCAACAATTACAGAAATGGAAAAATGTGAAACAAACGAGAAGTCGATAGTAGTCGATAATCAAATTATAAGCCAAGCTGTAATTAGTGACAAAAGAAGGTCGCCCAGCAACGAGAGGAAAACGAAAAAGACTGAGTAGTCAGTTACAAATCATTCCTTTCATCAAAAGACAGAAACAATTATCAGATTGAGCACAGTAATGATTTCCACTTTGTTAATTCCAATTCCCCCCTTACCTGATGAAGTTCAAGGATCAAAATCAACCAATGGAAGGCCTCAAAATATTGCATTGTAATAATATTTAAATGTTAACCAGGGTAGAGTCTGAAGAAACACGGTGAAATATAACGTTTATCACTAAAATATACGCTCTTTTTCTCGAACCTTTCTTATAAGTTTAGAAACCACCAATGATATTCTTGATGAAGTTCGACAATATTATCGTTTAGCATTGATCTCTGAACACTTATTTTTTTCTCTAGTAGCTCTAGTTGAACCCCAAATTACACTTTTTTGACACTCGAGTCATAATTTTTTTCAGAAATCACATCTAATTGATTAGTTGCTACCAGTCTTTTCAGGATACCAACTTTGTAAAGACCATTTTGTTCATAACTCTTGGTTATTACACGAATCTATCTGTTTCATCAACCCCCTAACCACCCGTGTTATTATCCATGCATACGAATGTATATAAATCATTTACGTTTGGATTGAACTGTTAACTTCATTTTAGATGCTGAATAATAATTCTCGAAATGTCTTCTCAATAGATCATACGATTCGAATCCCTGTTGCTTCGGCATTTCACAAAGGCTCTTAATATTTCCAAAGTTGAAATTGTTAAACGGAGTCTCTTTCTTAAATAAGGAATGATTCAAGATGTGTATACGAACAGAATCCTTGGATTTTGCCAAATTATACTCTATTGAATAAATAACTTGAATAAGAAACATACCATTTTCGACAGCAGTTATTTCATTTTCAACTGCACTTTTAAGGATGAGAGGTTCTAGAAAAAAGTTTGCAAATATATCTAAACTTTTCTCTAAATGTTCCGGATTGACAGTATAGTGGTACGTAGTTGAGAGAAATCTTGTGAAAGCTCCGGATTCTCCTCCTCTTGTGGATAGATAATTACTGAAATAATTATCTTTAGGATATTTTTTACTACTACGAGATAACACTATAAAAATAAACATTAAAAATGTAGTAAAGATTACTATGTTCTAAGAAATGTGAAAGTCCCTGACAATTTTTAGGATCAAAATATGCACCACAGCCAACATTTAGAACAACAGCACTTGAAGTTAACTAAACAATTAAATTCATAACTACTCACACATTCAGAATCACTATCAATTTCTCCCTTATTTTTTCGGTAACAAAAACATTTGAGACATCGTTGCTAGAAAAAAAAAGTTATTCAAACATTTAGTTGACTAACCATTGCATTTTCTCTTTTCTTTGTTATACTATTACCATCAATAGAAACTAAAAGACATTCAAGGGAATTTGATAGTGTAATAAGTCTGGAGTATTATTTAAAAATTACTTACCTGTATTGTTTAGTATCTAGAAGAGATTTTTCAAGTTCTATCATACTGTTTCAGCTGTATCAATATGATTCAAAAACTGAAAGATACGCATTTAAGGTTGGCATTATTTAACTTGTGTTAGATAAATAATCAATACCCAAACGTATTTAACCCTTAAACTCCCATTGGGTTATTAGTAATAAGTTATTACTAATTAGTAATTACACATTCAATCTTTTATTATGATTCGAAAACTTAAAACTTAATTTTGATATTAATTCCACTGATTAATTTCCACTGATAGAATTTATTTAATTCCCTTAGTTCAATTTTTAAAAATCTCTTGTTTTTGCTCCAACGAATTTTTCAACTATAAATCTACGAAAAGGCTGGATGAATAGGAATCTTTTCACTGAGAGTTTAGTCCAATGGGACATTGAATTAAGAAGAAACAAGAGAAAAATGCTCCAAGTCATGTATTGGAAGAGGGGACACGTTTACGAAACATTAAAGTAGGTTCTAAAACTAATCATAATTCAGCTTGAATACTTGCCAGCTAATTGTACCTCGGTTTGTCAACCTCTTGACGCTGGTGTTATCAGATCATTCAAGTGCAAGTATCGAGAGCTTATGAGATCAAAAATAGCGCTTGATAAATTACCTATTGCTGACATCAAGAAAAACATTAACCTTAAGGCGTGTCTTTTGATGGTGAAACAAGCCTGGGAAGAAGTCGATAGACAGACAATTATTAATTGTTTCCATCACGTTAAGTTCATCGATAAACATGTGGATCCTATCAATATGAACAAAGAGATTAAAGATAATATTGAATTCTTGGTTAATTATCTAAGATCCAAAGGTAAAGATGGAACCCTCGACGAATTCAAGAGAACAAAACTTTATAAGCTTTATAATTCAAGAATTATCAATGATGTTTTTGATTTTAATGAATAAACATGACTTAACTAAATTATGAAAACCCAGTTTGTTGTTTTATCTCACTTGAATAAAGGGCTCTCACTCAATCCAGAACATAGCGTTAGTGATAAAATATTATATTCCTAATGTTTGGTGAATAAAGAGGGGTCTGTTATTGTATACCACAGTCTACAATTAATACTATAGGGTTAATCCAGAGCATGATTTTTGTGAAAAAAGAGGGGTCTGGTATCCCTATAATGAAGAAGAAAATTTTCAATTCATGACGTAATGTGTAAAGAAAGAAAGTGAGGGGGGTCAGTGAATGAAATCGTATTTAGGATTTTATTTTTAAACTCTGTCATGGAAAATTCGCTAGAAAACTTTAAAACAGATTTATTCAAAGGTTTTTCGTACTAGTTAATTAAAATTTTGCCAAGATATACAAAACTTCATGCTCTTTCGAATGGTATAAATATTGAGACGAGTATAGTTCGAATAAGAAAGTTATTGTATTTCAGCTATTAAGCTACCTGGAATAATATTTTTGGTTTTAATCGAAAGAGGAAAAAAATCTCTTTTTAATGGTGTATAGTTATATGTGGGGTTTTATAAATTTAGTTACATAATCGCCCTAAGAGTAGAGAGTAAAAAAGCTAAATTTAACTTCAATTTCATTGGTCGAGACAATACTCGAATTCCATTGGTCAACGAAAACGAGCAGAGAGGTATATAACTAGAAATCATTTCGGGGTAGAGTTATCTCGAACCATTATCTATCCAATTGACTGTATTATGAATAATTTAGACTTCTGTAAAACTAACCCTATAATGAATTCATCTGTTTATGACATTTAATATAAAGATTTTTCTTAAATCTAGTATTTTCAATAAATTCTTCACTGAGAAAGACAGATATAGCCATAAAAGGGCATGAATTAAAGCAGAAACTATACAGCGTGAAAAAACATGATGTGTAATTGATGTGCTTGGGTAACTCATTCCTTTCCCTACCAAATACATGTAAGAGAGGATAAAAGGTTACAAAATGGAGTAAACTTGGTAAAGCTGCCAAGCTACTTGAAAATTTTATCGCTAGTTCTATCCAGAAGCTTATTGGTAACGAAATTGAAATGATAACACAGGGGATCATGAAAAATTCAAAATTAAGGTAAATGAGAAAAGTAAACTGAGGAGTAATAAGAGTTGTCAACGGGAACACTTTGAAATACATTAACGAGATGGACCAATGGAAGCCATGAAAAATTTTGCATTGGAATGGTATTAAAATGTTACAGGGGTAGAGTTTGAAGAGACCTGGCGAAATATAACGTTTATCACTCAAGTATACGCTAGTTTTGTCTAATCTTCCTTGTGAGTTTAGAACCAAACGAAAATATTCTTGACGAAGTTCGGCAATATCGATCAAATGAATTACTTTCATTATTGTAAATAAGAAGAAATTGATGCCTAGGATTTCACAAATAAGGCCTTTATTTCGGGCATACTCATCAGTGTGATACATGCCATATATATAAGGTTTTAGAAAAATTGAACGACAAAGGTTATTGGTTAAAATTATTTTCCTAAGGAGTTTTTTCCATTGACATTGAGAATTGTAAATAATCTATTTAACACAGACAAAATTCATCACTATTGAAGATACTCTGCGAATAATATTATAAGTTATGACTCATAACACCTCGATTCAAAATATATACCTAAACTAAGTTTTAGGGAGGGGTAGAGAATATAACGTTATGTGTGAAAGAGTAGGAATGTTAAACTTATGAACTGTAATTATAGTCGATTCTAAATTCATGAATGATGTGATTTTTTTTCAGATCCAAACTTAAAAACTAATTTTCTGCGAGATCTATCATGCTGGCTTAATGTAAATTTCACAACCCAGTTAAAAGGGAATTTTCTATCGAATGGTGCTAATATCTTGATCAGGAAGTTAATAATAACAGAGTTATTTCATTTCATTAATGCGTGATGCAAGAAACTTAATTTTTATTTCTTGTTAAAGCCAAGAAAATTCTCTTTTCAACTATATATAGAATCATATTTTCTAACACGTAATCATAATGGGGGAAGAGAGTAGAAACAGAAAATGTGGATAGGGAAAAACTATGCTTCAATCTCATTGGTTGATACGACACTCCAATATTATTGGTCAATGAAATTGGGGCAGAGAGGTAAAGGATTATTTTTTGGGTAGAGTTATCTCGAGGCATTATCTATGCAACTCACTGTACAGTCAATTCCACAGATGATGAAACGCTAGTTGAATTATTTTCATACCCCAATTATATTTATACCTCTTCTCCTCGTTTTGTACGACCAATAGAATTCAAGATACTCAACTACTAATCAGATGCGAGTATTTTTAAACCAGATTTTTCACTCATTCTCCCTTTTACCTTCCGAGGATTTCTACGATGAATGATGAAATAAAATGTCTTAATATTATTATTATACATCTTAATAATTAACATGAAAAATTTGAGTTATAAATTAAAATTCTTGAATATGAAATCAGGTAAGCGTCTATATGTAAAAGTCAAATATTAGTCTACTTTAGATCATATGGGTTATAGGAGATTTTAAATCAGTGAGATTATCACAGTCTAATGAACTAACTATTTGTGCTGCTAGCGATAGGCTTACAGAAGAAAATGATCTCAACAGGAGACATTTCGTGGGTTGTAAGAATGTTCATGATTAAATCAAAAATCAACAAGTTTATTTTACATTAAAATTAAATTCGACTTTCACTCTTTTACTATTCACCCCGCAGACCATATTTTCATTACTTTAATTTGCATTAACACATTTACAGTCATCCGACGAAATTAAAGGACAATTAAACGAATTTAGTGAAGAGCAATACAAAATTAGTAAACATTTGACAAAATTAGAAGAGAGTTGATCGTAATTGAAAAAGGGAGAAGACAAAAAAAGTGGACAATTATACGAATTTAGAAAAACA